>SZWC01010309.1:59448-94273 GCA_023375785.1 Penium margaritaceum
GGGGGGGGGGAGAGAATGTGTGGGGGCAGTGTGCTTGGATGGTGGGGTGGCAGGTTGCGTGCGTGGAAGGGGGTTGGGTTTGGGGTGGTTTGGTGTGGGGCGTGGGGTATGGGTTGTGGGATGTGGGGCGTGGGGCGTGGGGTGTAGCATGTGTGTATGGTATGGCATGTGTGGCGTGGCATGCATGGCGTGGCATGCGTGGCGTGGCATGTGTGGCGTGGCTTGGAATGTTGAGGTTGTGGGTCCAGGTCTGTGAGGTTGTGGCTAGACGGTGTCTGTTGCACTGCAACCAATGCATCTCCATTCAGGTTCCATGTTCATATGACAATCGGCTTTTGGTGTACATGTGGACATGCATGTACAGTGTGGTATGTGGGAGGGGGTGTGGTTTGCGGGGGAGGAGGGGCAGGGGATGGTGGGGGGGGCGCCCTCATCTTCCGTGTGGTGGTTGTGTGTTCTGACGAGTTTGCACTTTGTTCTTTGTTTCTAGTTGTGGTTTTACTTGCGTCTGTCTTTTGCATTGGTGTGTTTGGCTGTTGCCAACAGCTGAGCGAGCGCACTAGGGGCCTTGCGGGCGTCCTCGCATCCCTCATGCTCCGTCAGGTGCGTCCGTTCAACCCGCGTCAGCATTATCTGCGCCATCTAAAGACATGTGTCATGCGTACACGAGTGTTGCGTTTGGCCGACTGCGGTAGACAGTTAACAACGTGGAATGCGAGTCTGTGGTGCTCAACGCATGGAGAGTTACTGGCTCAAAACAATCAAAGAAAGAGAAAACCTCGCAAAAACTCCCTTCTGTGCACGCAGGAGTCTCGTCAGCACGCACATGCAAGAAAGCGCGCTCATTGGCATCATGGGAACGTTTTGCTTTGTTCCGTGTANAAAGAAGACAGTGCATCATGTTCGGCTCTCCCATTTTCCTCACCGTGGACTTGTTGTGTGCAGTATGCGATGGCAATCATCCCCATCACGATCTGGATGTCCGTGTTTCTGGGGATCGCCAAGCCCTGAAGCCACAACAAACCCCGCAGCACAGGGCCCTGCATTATAGGCCACAACGCCAGACAAGACCCGATCCCTGACAAGAATCGGTGCACTTCCAAGTCGCGCGCTCTTCAGGAGGATCATCCAATTGACAAAGAGGACCGAAGCCACCAGCACTAGTGGGGGTCATGTGCAAGTGTGGAAGGGAATAAGGAGCCGAATCATGGCTTGACTAGGAACTCGATGGCTATTCGTAGCATGGCACCCTTCAGTAGGCGTACTGAGTGGAGTTGGTGAAGTGTCATGTGTACATTTTGTACATCTTCATCCCATCCATCTCAATTGAGGAATATTTCCTCACCTTCTATGTTATTCCCTCTCTGGCCGGTTACATGAACCCTCTCCTCTGTACAAGGAGTGCTTGCTCTTTCCCAATGACTCCCTCCTACCTCCACTCCGTCACAGTCCCTTCTTCCTCCCTCCTCACCAATCTTCCCTCCTCTCAGTCCCATCCTCGGTTGTTCATCCCTCCAGCACTCCGCAACTCTCTTCCATCCCTCTAACCTGTAGTGAATCCGCTAGCACATAGAAGCATGACACGTAGAGGGGGGAGCATGGGGTGATCCCCATGCTTGGGATGCCATGGCTCAAAGCTCGTGGTACTTCCGTAAGATTGATCAGTTAAGTAAAGATGGGAACTAGGATAGCCGGATGCCAGTGAGCGTCACACTCTGTTGTGTGTGATGCACGTAGAACTCATGCCGCCACCCAGCGGTCGAGCTCAACCTCTTGGTATACATCGACTGAGGCCACTTACCATCGCACATAATTGATCTGGCCAAGTGGCCCGCTACGGATTGGCTCCCGGATAGCAGAATGTGACTTCCATAGAACCCACATGCAAACTAGGAAATTACATAGGTATTGCTACTTGTCAATGAGCTAGAGCTGTTGTGATTTCTGACGTTCCTGTCGACTAGTACAGTTTACTGTGACCACTCGGCCGTGTCTATGCCCATGCAGATCCCTGATGCGGACCCCGGTGGTATCGGTGCATCGTCTCGTGGGGGACTACCAGCTTGGAGCTGACTGACGAGAGTCCCATTGTTGTGATTTGTGACGTTCCTGTCGACCTGGTAAGTGTACTGTGACCACTCGGCCGTGTCCATACTCGTGTAGATCCCTGATGCGGGCCCTGGCGGTACCGGTGCGTCGTCTGGTGGTGGACTATCAGCCAGGAGCTGACCGATGGCCATTCTAGAGTTATGGACGCTACCCGGTGTTGTGATTCGTGACGTTCCTGTCGTCCTGTACAGTTTACTGTGACCACTCGGCCGTGTCCACACTCGTGCAGATCCCTGATGCGGAGCTTGGAGGCACCGGTGCGTCATCTGGTGGCGGACTACCATCCTGCAGCTGACTGACGACCGTTCCAGAGCTCTTGACGCTACCCGGGACCCCCTGCAGTGTTTCTGCAGCACATAGGAGTTTATCGGTGGACTGGTCGTGGGCCCGATTGGCATGTTTTTGTATTGTGTGTCCACCGCTTGATGCCGGATACATGTATGTGACCAGTCGTAGCGTCCGGCTTTTGATTATGCACGTCTAGGTTTAGATGGCGTAGCGTTTTGATATGTCTGCACGGAGTTTTGGCCAGAACAGTGTTTTGGGCCGGTTTTAGGACCGATCTTGCACTGCCGCGTGCGACACCTGCCGTGCGCCGCGGCAGGTACTTATGCCATGGACCTCTCATTTGTCATCTCTCTCTGCAAATGCTATTGAAGCATTCTCACACTTTGCTTTGTCTCTTCTAGCCAGACCCTTGCCGGTGTGTGCACGACTTGTGACTGTCGTCACCATCTGACCAGGCACTGACGCATAGTCAGTGGCTGTGTCGCTAGGAAGCTTCTACGCATCTTCTCATGGTTCTCACCGAGCTGCGCAGCAGAGACGCAGCAGAGCAGCAGCAGTGAGAGCCACAACTGTAGCAGATCCATGGGGACCCGTCGACGACAGCAGACCGCCGTCGACTTCACTCACCATCACCACGTGAGACTGCAGTCACCAGCAGCATTTGGCAATAGCAGCAGCAGTGCAGCAGAGTAGCAACACAGTAGCAGCGGCGGCAGTAGCGCACGGTGGCAACACCACTACAGCAGCGTGCGGTGGCAACAGCACAGCAGTAGCGTAGCAGCAGCGGCAGCAGCAGGAGCGACGACAGTAGCAGCAATGGCGACAGCAGCACAACAGCAGCACAACAGCAGCGGTAGCATCAGCGCAGCAGCAGCAAAAGCAGCAGCGGCAGCAGGAGCAGCGGTAGCAGTGCGCGGCGCCTACAGTGGCGTGCAGCAGCCGCAGCGCGCAGCAGCAGGATCACGCGGCTGCTACCACAGCCACGCGTGCAGCGGCTAGGTGGCTGCTCCGCACGTAGCTGCACAGCTGCTGCTGCAGCTGACGACGCAGCAGCAGCAGCAGGTGAGCGGAAGCTGCTGCATAGCTTCTGCGTAGCTCCCGCGCGGCTGCTGCGAAGCGGCCACGTGCTCGCGCAGCAGCCGCGAGGGTTGACAACAAAAAAAAAGGAAGGGGAAGGCGAGTTGACGTCAGCATTTTTACCTGCTGACATCATCAGGTCTTGCTAACGTCAGCAAATTCCTCCCTGCATTTCAACGCCCTGAGAAACGCTCACGTTTCTACAATTCAACCATGTTGACGTCTCGGCCCATAATGAGCAGCACCATGGCTCCGTCTAACGATTAGGGAAAGCGGGTACTAGATCCCTCTTCTTCCTCCTCAGGGGTCATGCGCCCACGTTCGCAAGCCACTGAGGACCTGCGCAGCCAGCAGGACGAGATGCATCGCCTGCAGCGGTATGAGCTCTAGTTCGGCCACCGTGCTGATTTGCGCCTTGCTTGCGTCTGGGGATCCTTGGCTTCTTTGTGGTACACTGAGGACCAGCAGGGGTCCAAGGTCTTACCGCGGGATCACCTGTGCGCCTTTGTCAGTATTTCCCCACGGTCGAAGGCATGGTTGTTGAGTCCCGCGACGCGCTCTTCTTTGAGTCCCTCACCTACTGTGATCTGACTTCGATCACGTCGCTGTCCGTCACACATGTTCCCACGTGTAAGGTTTCTCGATGGATGGGGGAGCCTACTCCTGCAAGCACCGACGGCCAAGTTGATGTGCCCGTTCTAGCTCCCTCTAGTTCTCCTGCGCTTGATGACCCAGCGATCATTGCTGTCGGTCCAGAGATCTCTCTAGCACCGCCGGCTTCTACCCCTGCATCTTCATGCCCCACATGTACTCATTATCATGTACGTGTGTGTACTCCTGAGACCGTACTTGCGTGCGTCGGTACCCCTGGCTCTATGTATGGACCTGCCTCACCTCCTCCTAGTATCACACCGAGCTCTATGTCTCCCACGCTCGCATCTCCTCACACGGCATCACCTGCTCCCTTGCCTCAGCCCTCCCCAGCTACGATTGTACCCGTTCCTGAGCTTGAGGTGCTCCCCTCGAGCCCGGGTTACTCCCGCGAGCCTGGCGGTCGCCTTCGACCATTGGAATCCGGAGCTTAGCGAGTGTCTGGTCCCGCACCTAGGCACTTTACTCGCAGCATCGTGAGTGGTGATCCCAGCACAAAGGCCCTAGGCCTGAGTGTCCGCACTGAGCACGCAGAGGTACATCCAGCGTGTCCCGTAGGACACGACCTCGTCACTCGTGAGTTTCATATCGCTTGTGATGCAACAGTCAATCTTGTGGTCGTCATACCTAGCACTGAGGCATGTGCTATTTCCACGCAGAGCTCCCCCTCTACGGGGCTTGACCCGGGCACATTGAGGGAAGCTCCCTCGTCACAAGATACTGACGCTTGGCATGCTCCTTGCGAGGATGAGCTCCGCGATATCCGAGAGCACGGAGTTTATGAGCTAGTCGACCTTCCACCTGGGAGGAAAGCTATTCAGGTCAAGTAGGTCTTCCGCAAGAAGGTGAAGCCGGATGGCTAACTGGAATGCCACAAGGCTCACTTGGTCGTCAAGGGGTACTCTCAGATTGAGGGCATCGATTACACTGACACCTTTGCCCTTGTCGGCCGCATGACTTCAACTCGAGCTCTGTTCCGTGTGGTGGCTCAGCATGACTGGGAACTGCACCAGATGGATGTGAACAATGCGTTCCTCCATGACTCTCTGGTTGAGGAGATTTATGTGGCTCAGCTACCCGACTTTGAGGACGGTGACAAGGTCTGGCGCTTGTGCAAGTCCTTGTACGGCCTCAAGCAGTCCCCTTGGTGTTGGAACGAGGAGATCACTGGCACCCTATTCGTGCGGGATATGTACAGACCGAGGCAGATCCCTCTCTCTTCATCCGACACACCCTTGAGCGATTCACCGTCATCCTGGTCTATGTGAACGAGCTTCTCATCGCGTCTCCTTCATTGGAGGCCATGAAGGAGGCCAAGGCTGTCGTCTAGACTGCCTATAGGATGAAGGACCTTGGTCCTGTAGCGGTGTTTCTTGGCATGGACATCGTGCGAGACCACAAACATCGTATTCTACTACTGCATCAGGCCCGATACTCACGTGTTGTTGGAGAGTGCTTCAGCGACCTTCTCGGCACAATGCCTAAGGCTTCCACACCTCTTACACCTGACGGGCAGAATGCTCTGAAGGTTGATGGTCCCACACAGTTGGGGGAAACAGTGTATGTGACCCTGTACCTTTGTCTCATTGGATCTCTCATGTACGTGGCCACTACCACACGACCTGACATCGCATTTGCCGTCAACCTCCTTGCCCAGTTTTTGCAAGCTCCACGTGCTAGAGCCCTTCACCCGGCTGTGCGAGTGATGCAATACTTGGTCTCCACACCGTACCTCGGACTCTGGTTTCACCGGCAGTGTTCGGTGGTCCTTGACGGTTACACCGATAGCGACTAGGTTTGGAGCCCAGATGGACGGAGTCGCACCGGTTACGTGTTCTTGCTCGGTGGGACCGCTGTGTCTTGGGGTAGTGGGAAGCAGGGCTACATTGCACGTAGCTCATCGGAGGCAGAGTACGTTGCTCTGGGTGTATGGGATGCTGAGGCGGTATGGCTACAACAGCTGTTCCATGAGCTTGGCCAGTCAGTCACCGCCATTGTGCTTTGTTGCGACAACCAGAGTGCTATTGCCATTGCAGAGAACTCGTGTCTTTCATGCTCGCATGAAGCACATTGCGGTTGAGCACCACTTTGTGCGTGATCTGGTGGAGCGACATGTGATCTCGATCATTTGGGTTGGCACTGACATGCAGCGTGCTGACTTCTTGACGAAGGCACTAGCACACGGAAAGTTCCTGGTGGCCATTCGTTCTGTTGGACTTCGTCCCTTGCCTTAGGGTGGTTGAGTTTGGGGTGTGTCCGTGTCCGTGCCACATTTGTCATTGCACTTGTTTTTGTACTTGTCTCAGTGATGCACGTGAATGGACATGCGTTCCATTGGGTCATGGGGGAGTGTTGTGATTTGTGACGTCTTGTAGTTTTTCTGTAAGACACAGGAGTTTATCGGTTGACTGGCCGTGGGCCCGATTTGCATGTTCTTGCATTGTGTATCTACCGATTGTTGGTTTTGTATCAGTACCACACAGTGACCTCCAGCCTCGTTACACACTCACCTCACGACTGTGACTAACTGGAGAGAGGCAACCCTTGCTGGCTGCTACATCGTGGTGGCATGACTACACAGCGAGCCTCATAGCCAGGCATCTACACAAGTCTCACATGCCTGTGGCTGGCGTACATGCATGCATGCACATTTACATCGGGTTCACACTCTAGCCTGTTCTCCTGCATGTTGCTCTCTTCAGTGACCTAGTTTATAGGTTGCAATTTTACAGTGGGTGTTTTGGTGCGGGTCACCTAACTTGGAGTTTGGCGAGCAAGATCGAGCTCGTTGCTGGCTCGCTCGCCTCCTCCCCACTTGACGGCTATCACCTCGTCATGCGTGCCTCGTGGTGCTGTGTTCCGTCGTTCCAACTTTCACGAAAACTTCCCATGGCTCCTGCCAACCCTTGCATGGTGTCGTCCTTGCACTAGGTCTACTGTTGCTTGTCGAGCACAGTTGCCTCCTGGACGGATGGCATTTTGAAAAGATTCTGGGACACCTTTGCAGCAGGCCCTCTCGCCGCCGAACACCGGCCCTCTCGCCGCCGTACCCCTGTCCCACTACAGCGCACTGTCCAGGTCTCCCCTCTAGGCACAAGTAAGGGGGATCCTTTTATCTGCGAAGGACCCTACGGAGAATCGCGCGGTGAACCGTCGTGCGTGGCAAAGTACCACCCACGCAAGGTGGACCGCCGCATTTGGCGAAATGCCACCCACTTAGGGCTAGACCGCCGTGCTTGGCGGAGTGCTACTAATGCCAGCTAGACCAGTGTGCTTAGCGGAGTGCTGCCCATGCAAGGTGGACCACCGTGCTTGGCGGAGTTCCACCCGCGGGCTGCACCCCTGCGGCCCTACTTCCATAGGCTCAGGCTACAGCAGACTCTACATTCACCCTCACCTGACAACCTGAACGGCAACATTGCAGCAGTAGCACGTATACCGTCGTGCCCCATTACTTCGCGTAGCAGCAGTAGCATCGGCATCTTATAGTAGCATTGTCAACTGTAGCAAGAGCTGTAGTGCGGTGCGTCTTCATAGCAGGCGATAACTACAGTCGCAATAAGCTCTGTAACTGCATGAACGTGCCCAACGCTGCGGTAGTGGTGGCAGCAGTTCCGCATACAGCAGCAGCGGTATCGTCAACCGCAACAAGCGGCTGCCCCTACCACAAGCAGCCCTGCGATAGTAGCAATACTCACACTTCAGCGGTGTTGGCGGTTGTCCAGCAGCACCCTCTCGGCAGCAGTGGTGAAGTTTTTCCCCGTACGCACCACCGCAGTGGTGCACGTCAAGCTGGCTTCCCCAGATGTGCTGAGTGCGGCATGGCATAGTGAGCACCACGAGGAGTGACTGACGCGTCAGCCTCTGCTGTCACCGCTGACTACGCGACAAAGCCCGGTGAAGCCCTCCTTCCTTTGGTGGCTCTGGGGAGGTTGAGCAGCCGCACAATGCCGGTGCTGAGCCGTTGTACGTAACTTGGCATCCAGACACAGTAGAGTTCGTTCGCAACTTTAGAAGGACCACTTCCGCCGTGATAGACGCGACAGCTACAGCTCCTGCCACCTTTGCCGTTGCAGCTCGAGCAGCAGGCGAATCTGCATCAACATCTGCTGGTCATGCCGCTGATTCCTATATTGAGGCGGCCATTGTAGCTGGACCAGTGGCTGTAGGAGCTGGAAACGTTGGGACATAGCTGGCGGTAGGCGCATCAGCTGTGGCTTCTGCAACGGCATCTGCAGCCTCTATCGTGTCCTCCGCAACTTTGGCCATTCGCAGTTCCACGGCCGTCGCCATTCCAGCTTCCGCATCTGCACCCTCTAACATCACCACCCTCGTCACAGCAGCCGTCACTACAACAACGATACTTCCCACCATTGGCGCCGTCTTCACCACAGGGGTCCTGGCATTGGTTGTGCCAGTCGCGTCTTCGGTTTTTGTGCTCTCCGATGCAGCTGCATCCATTGTCCCACCTATCCTTGCTCTTCTGTGCAGCCCCTCACACACCTCGTGAGGTCTCCTAGTCTGCATCTCCCTTTCCTGCCCTCTGTCTCTCTCCCCTACAGTGGCTTGTTTGTGCAACTAAGGTCGGGCTGTCTTGCAGTGCATAGTCAACGAGTGACTATGTGGATGAGATCATTGGGGAATCGGAGTTTCCCACGCCCATTGGGGCGGGGGAAACTCTACCGAAGTTATTTCGGCAGGGCCCATCAGTCGTCACCATGCCTGGCGAAGACGAGTCAGCCATAGCAGACCTTCAGCATCAGCTGACCCTCGCTCGCGAGACTCAACGTGAGGCTGAAGAGCACCTTAAATTCACCAATGACAATCGCACCACCTTTGCAGATGATGTAGCTGCAATTGTGCTCAAGCGGCTGCCTGCTGCCCCTGTCCTGCCCGTTGGCTCCTCTGCTGGCACCGGTGCCGCTGTCTCTTCCACCCCACCTGGTATGAATTCTGCTGCTGCAAACCCTAGTGTCACCCCATCTGGTGTCACTCATGCTGCAGCCTCCCGCCATCATGAATTCTTCTCCTAGCCTCCTGTTCTTTCCACTGGCCTTGCCTTCTCTTCCAAGGAGACCCGCTTTAGCGCATGGGCTCAGGGAGAACGTCTATGGGAGTTCTATTTCCCTACTACACCTTCCTTCACCTCCGTCGATGCTGAATCTACTCACGCTGTCTACGCCCTCATTGCTACTGAATCGGAGGCACTCGTCAATGATGTTGGCACGTACAATGCTGATCCTGCGATTCAGCGTCTGGCTGACCTGGTCGGTGTATACACCATGCTTAGTCGACGCTTGACAGTCACTGGTCAGGCAGATCAGAGCGCCCTCATCGTTCAGCTCAACACGCTCCTAATGCGTGCTGATGAGTCGGCTGACGCATATTGGACACGCGGGGTCAAGCTACTTTGCGAGCTTGGCGAGGCTGCGCCAGGTCAGCTGTGAGCGGTGCACACCATGGTCAACGGGCTGATCGTCGAGCTGTCAGACCTTCTTCGTGATGTCAAAGTGATGAGCTGTAGTGTCTTGCCTTTGAACCCGTTCCACCCAAGTCCCCTCTTGGCGTTGGTGCCCTCTGGGACTTTGTCGCTGAGCGCCTTGCCGCCTGGTAGACGAGACTCCAAAACAAGCGCCTTCATCGCACTATAGTTGCGGTGGTGGCCACCGTCTTTGCTGCCACCTCCACTCCTTCCTCTACTGCTCCATTGGCCTTGTCTCCATCCTCTTCTTCTTCCTCTGCTACCTCTACGGCTACGGCTCTTACCTCCTAGGGGCGTGGGTGTGGATGCGGTCGTGGGAAAGGCAAGGGGAAGGGAAAAGCCGTGACGTAGCCTCGTGTTCCTGGTGAGGCAGTGTGCTAGAATTGTGGCTCCTCTGAGCACTCCGCCCGCAAGTGCCTTGCGCCCCGTGACGAGGCCTGCCTCGCGCGAGCCATATGTGTTCATTGGGCGCGCACCAGCGGGTCCTCTTCTTCTTTCGGTGGATCCTCTTCTTCTTCCAGCTCCAGCTCTCCTTCGTTTGCCGGTTCCTCCCCAGCTCAGGCCTACTCCGACGCTGGTGTCGCCGGTGTCCATCCGCCTGCCCTCTATCCTTGGGGCTGGCCGCCGCCCTATGGAGCGCCTGCCTTCGCAGGCCCACCTCTTGGCCTACGTCCCTCCTCCGTGGTTCGCTCCTCCTTGCAGCGCGCCTGATCCATCGTCTGCGTCCTCCGTGGACGGCGAGCGCCAGCTGGACCAGTCTCTCCTCCAGCGTTTTCACCTTCACAATCAGGGAGGTGAGAGTGTGTCTTCATTGGCCAGAGGTATTGTGTGTCAGACTGACGCTGTTCTCCGTGGGGACCTCCACGGTCACATCCTTGGGTTGCCATCCTCGTCTGTTCCGTGGGTCAAGCACTGGCAGTCTGTCGTTCTCCCTCATTGTCTTGCTGCCTGTGCCTCATCCCCGCCCTCTGTCAGCAATGTCGCCACCTGTGGCGTCCTTCCCCATGTCCGTGTCTCCAGAGGCTTTGGGTCCTCGACTCAGGAGCGACCCATCACATGACCCATGTTCGGTCTGCCTTTGTCTCGTTGGGTCCTTTTTGGTCCTGTTCGCTTTGTGCACACTGGCTCCGGCCAGTTGCTTCCCGTCAAAAGCGTTGGCGTTGTCTGTTTTATCGGTCCCAATGGCGTGCTGTTTTTGCCTGAAGTTTTGATCATGCCCTCTTTGGAATCAGTCTATTGTCGGTGACGTCCCTCGACGATCAGGGCATGGATTTCTCCGCCAGTTAGGGCGTCGGCACAGTCCGTCTTCGTCCCTGTGGTCGCATCATCTTGCGGGAGGTTAAGTGCAACAAGCTGTATCGTGTCCCTCTTCATGCACCCTCTGCATCCACTATTGACTTGTCTCTTGCTCACGTCACGCCTTCTCTTGCTCCTGCTACTGTCCAGCTCTTGCATCGCCATCTTGGCCATGTGCACACTGACGCTATAAGTAGCATGCCGTGGCTTCAGCCCATTATTGGCTTTTCCCCATCCACCTTCCTTGTGCCCTGTCCCTCTGACTGCCTGGGCTGTGCCCAGGGCAAAATGCACCATTCTTCCTTTGCTTCTTCTGACTCCCAATCCACTCACCCTCTTGATCTTGTACATGCTGATGTCATGAGTCCTCTTCCCCATGACTTTCGTTGGGGGTTCGAATGTTACGTGCTGTATCTTATTGATGAATTTTCCCGTTTTCGCTGGATATTTGCACTTCGCTAGAAGAGTGATGTTGCTTTAGTCATCGCATCATGGCTCGTTCTGGCTGAACATGCATGTCAGCACTCGTTGCGCATCTTTTGCAGTGATCGCGGCGGTGAGTTCTTAAGACCCACCACCCAGTTCCTTGAGTCCGAAGGGGTGTGTCTGGAGACGTCAAATTCCTACACACCTCAGCAAAACGGTGTTTCTGAGCGCTGGAATAGGACCCTAGCCGATGGCATCCGTACCCTTTTGTTTGAGTCTAGGCTCTCCCCTCTCATTACCTTTGAGGCCATGAGCTATATGACCAGGGTGTGGAATCGTGTGCCTCACGGTCCTCTTCCTCGCACCACTACCCCCTTTGAGCGCTTGTACGGCTCTCGTGCTGACCTCCGGCTGGCTCGGGTCTAGGGTAGCATTGCGTCTGTTTGGCTCCCCGGGGACCTCCGCGACGGGAAACTCTCTGCACGTGGACGTCTCTATCCCTTCTTGGGCGTCTCCTCCCAATCCAAGGCCTGGCACTTCTGGGACTTAGAGCACCAGCGCGTCATTGAGTACCGGGATGCCTTGTTCTTCGATTCCGTGTTTCTACTTGACCTCGACTGTCACTCGTCCGCTGCCTCCCTACTTCCGCTCTCTCAGTTGCGAGGGGAGGTCGGCCCTGTAGTCCCATCTGTGCCTGCCGTTCGTGCTACTTTCCCGTCTCAGCAACCTTCACCCTCGGAGCGTTCTCGAGTGTCCGGCACTGCAACCCTCCCGTTGGTGGCGTCTAGCTCGCTTAGAGCTCCGTCATCCCCTTTGATGTCCTCATCTGTCCTGTCTGATTCCATCTCTTCCGCACACTCCGTTGCGTCCCCATCCAGTCCGCTCACTCCCATCATTCCTAGTCCACTCAATGCTCCTCCCGGTTCTGCACCCATTGAACCTTTTGTTCGCAACGGATGCCTACATGCACTTCCTTCTCGCTCCTCCAGTATTGCAGCGTCCTCCGTCCAACCTTTGCAGACCTCGTCTGGGAAGTCTCTTGTGTTGTCGATTTGTATGGACGTCCTGGGCCTAGCCACAGGGGTTATTCACCCTAGCTCTGTCTTTGGGTATACACTGCTCATGTCCGAGCACGAGCGTGCGCTCGAAGCCGCCCTCCTTGGGATCATTTTCAAGTGCAATGCAACGGTTGCCTCCCCGCCGCCATCACCTGACCCGACCACTGTTCGCCAGGCATGAGTAGCGCCCAACTCCGAGCTGTGGGAGGCTGCCATGCGGGACAAGCTGCGAATCCTAGATGACCATGCTGTATACGCGCTGGTCGATCTCCCACCAGGCCGCAAGGCGATCGATGCTCGTTGGGTCTTTCATCGTAAGTACAAGCCTAACGGCGAGCTCGACAAGTACAAAGCCCGACTTACAGCAGAAGGGTTTTCTCAAGTCCCCGACGTTGACTTTGATGAGACTTTTGCTCCCGTCGAACGCTACACCACAGCTTGAGCCCTCCTGAGCCTTGTCGCATACCACGACTAGGAGCTTGAGCAGATGGATGTAAACAATGCCTTTCTGCACGGCCGGCTAGATGAGGATATTTACATGGTGCAGCCTCTTGGGTTCTGTGAGGGCACCGATCGAGTTTGGAGACTACAAAAGGTCCTCTATGGCCTCAAGCAGTCACCACAATATTGGAACCAAGAGATCACCTTCACCTTGGAGAAGGGGGGATATCGCCGGACCACGGTGGATCCCTCCCTCTTTGTCACTCCACGGTTGGCGCCCTTTTGTGCCATCCTCGTGTACGTCGAGGACCTACTTATTGCGTCCCCAAGTTGCAAAGCAGTGTCAACTGTGAAGTCCTTGCTGCAGGCCACGTACAAGATGAAAGACCTGGGTCCAGCTCGTGTGTTTCTTGGCATGGATCTTGAGCGTGACCGTGCTCATTGCGTTCTCCACGTCCACCAGGCCGCGTACGTCAGGAGCCTTGGGGAGCGCTTTGCCTCCCTGCTTGAGGCTGTCCCCACCGCCTCAACACCGATGACGCCCGCCAGGCAGAGGTTGTTGAGAACTCTGGATGTGTCAAAGCTGGGGGAGACAGTGGACGTGACCGACTACGAGTGAGTCATAGGATCTCTCATGTACCTGGCCACCACCAACAGAGCAGATGTAGCCTTTGCTGTGAACTTCCTTTCTCAGTTCTCACAGTCTCCACGTGAACGGCACATGGAAGTCGCACTGCGTGTTGTGCGGTATGCACTCTCCACTGCCCGAGTTGGTCTCTATTACCGCACGCAGCCGTTAGTGGTCGTTGATGGGTACACTGAAAGTGAGTGGGCTCATGACATAGATGCATGCAGTCACACTTGCTATGTCTTCCTTGCTGGTGGGACTGCGATCTCTTGGAAGAGTGCCAAGCAGGGTTGTGTTACAAGCAACTCCAATGAGGTAGAGTATGTTGCTCTTGGTGCTTGAACCTGTGAGAGTATCTAGTTGTGTCATTTGTTGTAGCAATTGCGTGTTCCCATTCTCCGCAGCACCTTGCGCTACGACAACCACAACACAAAGGCTATTGCTAAGCATGATGGCATGCATCACACTTGCACAAAGCATATCAATGTGGAGCATCATTTTGTGCATGAGCGTGTGGCTGGAGGCGATGTTCCGATTGTGTGGGTTGACACCCGATAGCAACGTGCAGACTTCCTTACAAAGGCACTTACCAGCAATGTCTTCAAGGCCGAAGTTCACGCCGTTGGGCTGTTGTGTCCTCGTGATCCTCCTGGTTGATCTGTTGTGCCACGGCCTGTGTACAGTCTGGTGTTGTGCCACTCCTCGTGACGTCGGCGTAGTGCCTGTTGTGCCATTGTGCAAGTCGGCCGTGGGTCATGGGGGAGTGTTGGTTTTGTGTCAGTACCACACTGTGACCTCTAGCCTCGTTGCACACTCACCTCACGGCTACAGGTGACTAAGTGGAGAGAGGCAACCCCCGTTGGCTACTACGTCATGGTGACATGACTACACAACAAGCCTCATAGCCAGGCGTCTGTACAAGTCTCACATGCATATGGCTGGCGTCCATGCATGCACGCAAAGTTACAATGGGTTCACACTCTAGCGTGTTCTCCCGTAGGTTGCTCTCTTCATTGACCTAGTTTACAAGTTGCATTTTTACAGTGGGTAGTTTCGTGCGGGTCACCTAACTTAGAGTTTGGCAAGCAAGATCAAGCTCGCTGCTCGCTCGCTTGCCTCCTCCCCACCTGACAGCTATCACCTCGTCGTGCGTGCCTCATGGTGCTGTGTTCCGTCATTCCAGCTTTCACAAAAACTTCCCATGGCTTCTGCCAACCCTTGCATGTGTCGTCCTTGCACTAGGTCAACTGTTGCTTGTCTAGCACATTTGCCTACACCGTTTGATGCCAGATGCATGCATGTGACTAGTCGTAGTGTCCGGCTTGTGATTCTGCACGTCTAGGTTCATACGACGTAGCATTGGGACATGCTTGCGTACAGTTATAGCCAATCCAGTGGTTTTGGGCTGGTTTTTAGGACAGATCTTGTGTTGCCACGTGCGACAGCCACTGTGCGCCGCGACAGGTACTCATGCCATGGACTTGTCATTTGTCATCACTCTCTGCAAATGATATTGAAGCATTTTGACACTTAGCCTTGTGTCTCCTAGCTAGACCATTGTCGTTGTGTGCACGACTTGTGACTGACGTCACCGTCTGACCAGGCACTGATGCCTAGTCGGCGGCTGTGTTGCTAGGAAGCTTCCACACATCTTCTCATGGTATCAGAGCGGTGAGACACTTCTCGCCAAGCTGCGCAGCAGAGACGCAGCATAGTAGCAAGAATGAGAGTCACCCCTGCAGCAGATGCACAGGGACCTGTCGACGACAACCGACTGGCGTCGACGTCACTCACCATCATCACGTGAGAGTGCTTCAGTAACAACAGGAGCCAGCTGCAGCACGCTTCAGCCGCCAGCAGCTGCCGACATTGCCACTAGCAGCAGCAGTAGCAGGCCACTGCCGTAGCAGGCGGCGACGGGCAGCAGCAGCATCAGCGTACGGCAGCAGCATCAGCACGCAGTGGGAACAGCGCATAGTAGCGCTGCGCAGCAGCGGCGGCAGCAGCGGCGGGCAATAGCAACGTGCAACAGTAGTAGCATTGAACAACAGCAGCAGTACACCAGAGCAGAAGCACAGCAGCAGTAAAACAGTAGTGTGCGACGGCAGCAGCGCACGATGGCGGTAGTAGTGCCCAGCAGCCGCAACGCGTAGCAACAGCAGAAGCAAGGCGGCTGCTGCTGCAGACGCATGGCTGCTGCTCCAGGTGACGACCCAACAGCAGCAGCAGCTAAGCGAAAGCTGTTGCGCAGCTTCCGTGCAGCCTCTGCGCAACTGCTGCAAAGCGGCCACCTGCTTGTGCAACAACCGCGAGGGTTGACCCAGCAACCAAAAAACCAGGGCATGTGATGTTCAGAAGGGGTCTGTGAAGGGTCCGAGAAGCTTCACTCAAGTCGCACACACCATCCTTCCCGAACGTGAGAGAATGGAACTACCCCTTTTGACCACCACTTTTGGCGTGTAAGAGCTGGTTAGAAAGCTCTTGCAAAACCCTATTCATCGCTTCTACTCCTGCCTCATTTCATGCCCTGTTAGCTCCAGGAAATGAAAAAACAAACTCAGATCGAGATGTTTTTTCAGACTTTCGGCTAAAAAGAAAACGATGACTTTTTTTGACTTTTTTTAAGCTTTTTTTTGCACAAAACCACCGCCACTGCATTCAGCATCCTTTAGACAACCTTCATGCTGATGTCATCATCGTGAGTGATGACGTTAACACCAACACTTAAACAAAGTTTTTGGCTGAAACATCATTTCTTCTCAGCGTTGCAAATCCTTGAGAAACACTGATAGTTCTGCAATCTGATCAGTTTGATGTCATGGTCCATACTGAGCGTTGACATGGCTCCGGCCGGTGACAATGGCAAAGGACCACCAGATCCCTCTTCCTCCTCCTCTGGGGTCAGAAGCCCTCGTTTGCAGGCCATTGCGGACCTGCGTAGTTAGCAGGATGAGATTCTTTGTTACTAGCAGCAACAGGTTGATGCCATCCGTGTGTGCACTGATCTTGTTTGTGGTCAGTCCACGATCCCACAACAGACATCCAGGGGAGTTGGCGGGGCCATACCTTCTGCAGAACAGTCGGCATCTACACCAAGGACAGGACCCGCCACTTTTCGATCCATTGGATGAGGACCCCGACATGCCAGGCATGGAGGATAACACCCATGAGAGGGAGATTCGCGAGCCTCAGTAGCGTCTCCGCCAGCTTCAGACGTGTTCCATCTCTTTTTTCCCAGAGATCTGACCCTCGCATGATTCCTACCTCGGCGACTTTCCTCATCCCGGTGTCTTCCCCATCCCTCGTTCCTCCCAGCCTATGGTTGCCCTTCCCACGGAGCGGCAACTCAAGGACTTCAAAACACCGCCACCATGTTATGTCAGCGAGGACGGCTTTGATTGATGGGAGACTCTCTTCCAGGTCTGGGCCACTTCAAAGGGGGTATGGCCCTACTATCACAGTCCATACCAGGTTATGGGCCGCGCTCAGGTGCTCATAGCGGCTCGGGCAATACGCGGACTCCTTTACCCCATACCGCTCGAGACTATCATGGACTTTTGGCATTTCCTTGGAGAGGCCGGCACGGGTGTGGGTGTTGATCCATGTGGGGGCTGGGACCTAGCACTATCCCTGCTTGCTGCAGAGACGCATGCCAACGTGCAACTCACATTTGTGCTTTGCACTACCTCCTTTTTCAGGGACGTGCCGAGTCCGCAGCTGATTACTGGCGGCGTGCCATGCGCATCTACACACGCCTTGGGACTTCAGGAGGCACACAGCTCTAGGCGCTTCGCACGCTCATGATTGGAGTCTGTCTTCAGCACGCAGACATCTTGTCGGGATACAACAACGCCGTGCTCGAGCCCTTCTCCACCTCTCTTCAGCTTCTTCCTTGGGTACATCACCTCTTCCTCTAGGTGACTTCCGCCCGCGAGGCAGCTATGGCCCACTAAGAGAGTTCCCTTGCTGCAGCAACCATCACGTCATCGTCGATGTCCCTCTTGTAGACAAGTTCTTCATCCTGTTGCACACCCTCCTCTTCCCCTTCCAACTCGGCTACCCCGACTCAGATGCAAGGTGTGACAGCCGCGGCACAGGGAAAGAAGGGTAAGAAGAAACGTGGTTCGGGCCACCAGCAATCGCAACATCAGCAGCATTCCTCACGCGGTAGTAGTGGACAAGCTATCCACTGCTGCAACTGTGGAGGTGCTTATCGCTACACCGAGTGCCAGCAGCCACTTCACTGGGAGCGGATCACTCGTGATCTTCAGGCTGCACACACGCAGCGCGCTGCATCGAGCAGTACAGCCCCCGGTCGCGCGGTGAGCACGACTACAGCAGTTCCCGCTTCCTCACCGGTGAGAAGTGGCGACCCGGACCAGCGTGACCGCACCATTGCCGAGCTCTATCATCTTCTGGCGCATCACTTTCAGGGAGGTGCGGGTGTGTTGTCACAGCCGGGTGGTTCACACACTGTTTTTTTGTCTATTCTTGATGCTTGTGATGTCTCGTGTGTGGGGGGCACAACTGGCATGTGATGACGATGGGCCTGGCAATATCGATTGGATTCATGAGTCGCACCTATGTGCCCTTCATCGTTTGTCCTCACATGTTGCTCAGCACCTGTCTAAGGTCGAGGGCTCCATTGCCCGTTGTACAGTGACGTCCTTCGGTCGTGATCCCGCTGGTAGTTGGATCATCAATTCTGGTGCCACCCATCACATGACCTGTCATCGTAGTGACTTCGTTGTGCTCAGTTCTGTTGCGTCTGTTTGCTCCGTTTGCACAGGCTCTGGTCAGTCCTTGCTGGTCCAGGGTGTTGGACTTGTGTGCTTTGATGGTCCGTCTGGCCCCCTGTATCTTTCCGAGGTGCTGTTTGTGCCTGATCTTGAGCTCAGATTGCTTTCTATGCGTACCTGCATACTGATGGGACTCACTATGGCGCACACTGCAGATTCCATGACTGTGACAAGTATTGATACTCATACCGTTGTTCTTCGTGCCTCTGTTGTGGATGACCTATATCGTGTCTCTCGGATTTCTCCTCCTTCTTGCTCCCCCTCCCCTACTACTAGAGTGTTTGTCACTGCCGTTCTGTCTGCTGAGCACCAACGACTGCTGCATCGCCGCTTGTGTCATGTGGGCTCCGACACTATGTTGAAGCTCATTCGGACCCAGCCCGCACTCGGTCTTGATGCAGCTTCTTACGAGAAGCCGCCCAAGACCGATTGCCTGTTCTGTGCTCAAGGTAAGATGCATCGTTACACCTACCTTGACTCCCGTTCTTGCGCACTTCGCCCTCTTGAGTTGGTCCATTCGGACCTTCTAGGTCCTCTTCCTATCGAGTCTCTGTACGATTGGGCCAGATATGTCCGGACCCTAACTGATGACTTCACCCGGATGCGATGGGTCTACAACCTGCGCCATAACAGTGATGCCGCTCTCACTGTTTGCCTATGGCTAGTGATGGCTGAGCGTCAGTCTTGCCACACGATGCACACTTTCCTTTCGGATCGCATTGGCGAGTTTCTTTGTGAGATGGACAGTTTCTTCGCCGAGCACGTGGTTTTTCACCAGGTCTTTGCTCCTTCTACTCCTAAGTAGAATGGTGTCTCTGAGTGTTGGAATCGCACCATGGAGGATGCGGTTTGCACTATGCGGTTTGAGTGGGGTCTCCCGGAGTTTTTCGTCTTTGAAGGATTTGCTTACATGATGTGGGTCTGGAAGCGCCTCCAGGACGGTCCCCTACCTGACCACGTTACATCGTACGAGCTTTGGTGTGGCCATCGTGCTGACCTACGTCTTGCTTTTGTCTTGGGATCCTTGGCTTCGGTGTGGTACACCAAGGACCAGCAGGAGTCCAAGGTCTCGTTGTAGGATGGCTTGTGGACCTTCATAGGCATCTCCCCGCGGTCAAAGGCCTTGCATTTTTGGGATTCCGCCCATCGTAACATCTCTGAGTCCTGCGACGCGCTCTTCTTTGAGTCTCTCACCTACCGTGATCTGACCTCGATCACGTCGTTGTCTCTCATGCACGTTCCTACGTGTGAGGCTTGTTGACAGATGGGGGAGTCTGAGCCTCCGAGCACCTCTCGCCCGACTGATGTGTCCATTCCAGCCCCCTCCACTTCTCGCTCTCCGGCTCTTGATGACCCAGCGATCATCGTTGTCGGCCCAGAGACCTCTCTAGCACAGCCGGCTTCTACCCCTGTTCACTCATAGAGCACGTAAGAGGGAGGAGGCTCCATAAAACTACGTGTAGGCCTCAGCATGCGTTGGCCCCACCAGATGATACTCCATCAGCATCGCGTCTTGCCGCCAGTCATCTATACGCCGATGTACACAAGCCAGAAGGACACAATAGAGCACGGTGAAAGATACATGGAAACCAACACTCCTCCATGACTCACATGCGTAGTGCACATGGACGGACAGAGAACAGAGAGACCAAGCGTGCAGGTGGAGAGAGAGAGAGAGAGAGAGAGAGAGAGAGAGAGAGGGAACACCTCATGGACGCACACCAACCGCACTCACAGTCTTCTTGAACAAGTCACGCTTCAGTACCTTGGTAATGAAGTCAGCCAATTGCTGTATCGTTTCAATCCACACTGTGCCAATGCTGCTGTCATGCAATAATGAATGCACATAGAAATACTCAACATTGATGTGCTTCGTGGGAGTGTGATGCACACTCTCATTGTCAGCAATGGCCATGGCACTCTCATTGTCACAATGCAGCGTGATGGATGGGACTGACTGAGGCAGCTGAGACAGATGGCGACGCAGCCACATGCTCTCACACACGCCAGAACCATGTGCCAAGACACAGCCATGCCGCCAACAAGAAAGATCCAACCAGTACGACTCTTACCATTCGGACAACCGGCCCAGTCCCTGTCAGTGTAACCTGCCACCACAACGCACGACTATCAATGGAACATAAGACCTCGCCATGGTGTCAAGACGACATAACGCTGTACTCAAATCGCGACCTCAAAGTGGAGGTGACGCGGCTCCTTAGAGAACTATGCTGGTAGGTTGACAGCGTCTGCACTATCTGGACCCGTCGTCGTTGCTAGGAACATCAGCGACCCGATCACACGTAAGTACGTGGTCATATCCTTTGGCTCCCCCACCACGGCTGGATCAAAGCTCTTGAGCATCGCCTAACCTTTGGGTGACATGGGTGAGGATGCTCTCAGAACGAGGGGCAGGTCTTCAATGAAGCGTCCGGAGAAGGTCTGGACGTAGGCGGCCTAATGGACGTACAGGATGTCCGTGGAGCGATCATGCTCAAGCTCCATGCCCAGAAAGACTCGTGCTTCCTTGAGGTCCTTCATTTGGTAGGCAGCATGCAGCAGGTCCTTGACCTGTTGGATTGCCGCTGCCTTCTGTGACGCGATGGGCAGGTCATTGACATAGACCAGGATGAAGACGAAGGGCTGGCCTTGCGAACTGATGAAAACTGCGGAGTCGACAGTGCTGCGAAGGAGGCCGTCGCCGAGAATTGTGTAATTGATCTCTTGGTTTGAGCAGTGCGGTGATTGCTTCAGGCCGTAGAGGGCCTTCCGTAGCTTCGAGACCTTGCCGGAGCCATTGTCGAAGCCTGGGGGCTGCACCATGTAGAGATCCTTGCCTTCCCGTGAACCATGGAGAAAGGTGTTGCTCACATCCATCTGATGCAGCTCCCACATGTACTGGGCAACCAGGGTGAACAATGCTCAGCTAGTCGAGAAACCACCAACCGGGGCAAAGATCTGGTCATAGTCGATCCTAGGGACCTAAGCAAACCCCTTGGCCGTAAGACGAGCTTTGCACTTGTCCTGCAAAACCGTCTGGCTTCTACATTCGCCAAAGGACCCATTTTGCGCTGATGGCCTTTCAGCCGGGGGGGAGGTCGACAAGCTCGTAGACCTAATGTTGCCAAATGGCAGCAAGCTCATGGATGCATGTAGTCTCCCAGCTTGCAGCCTCGGGAGACGCCTGGGCCTCCCGTAAGGTGGCTGGGTCCACTGGTCGCTCTGTGGGGAGGACATTGAGGACATGTGCGTGTCATGCTCTAGGTGGCAAGCACATGAATGTAGCCGCGATTGTACATCGGTGCTCTTGATCGAGGAAGGCGTAGCCCTAAGCGGACCCCGAATGCAGGTCAGTGATGACTGACAATGTGGCCAAGCCAAGCGCCTTGGTGCCAGGGTCCCTACTCACGAATATGGGAGTTGGTGTGCCAAGAGACAAGGAGCCTTGTGGGGTCGTGGCACAAGAGAGTGCAAGGAGGCAGCTTAAAGTGCTCACTGTCGGCCTGGGTCGAAGGCTCCCGCCTGGACCACGTGTGTAGCGTGTCGCCACAGGCAGGGCAGCCGGCCCTCAGGGGTTGACGGACATGGACGGGACATCCGGCCCTAAGGGGCTGGCGGACATGGACACGGCAGCCGGCCCTCAGGGGTTGGTAGACAAGGACCAGACACAGGGCCATGAGGGGCTCGCGGACACGGAAGGGACACCCAGCCCTAAGGGGTTGACAAAATTGGACGTGGTAGCCGGCCCTCAGGGACTAGCGAACACGAACGGGGCAACCGGCCTTGAGGGGCTAGCGGACACACACAGGGCAGTCGGCCCTTAGGGACTGGCGGACACGAATGGGGTGGCCAGTCCTAAGGGGCTGGTAGACACAGACAAGGCAGCCGGCCCTGAGGGGCTGGCGGACACGGACGGGGCAATCAGCCCTGAGTGGCAGGCGGACACAGACAGGGCAACTGGCTTTGAGGGACTAGCGGACACAGACGAGGCAACCGGCCCTAAGGGGCTGGCGGACACGGACGGAGCAGCCGACCCATAGGGGCTGGTAGACGCGGACGGGGCAGACGGCGCAGAAGGACCCGTGGGCGCAAACGATGGGACGCCTGGATGCGGTTGGACAGAGGACGGATCCACCCCTCCCCCATGCAACGGAAGGAACATCGATGCGCCGAAGCGAACGAGGTCGCGGGAAAACAGGTCCTCAAAGAAGAGGGTATTCCAAAACTCGACAATGCACTGCCAGGTGGGATCCCATAATGCCATCTCTTTGAGTGATGCAAGATGCCAAAGAAGGTGCAGGGATGATCGCGATGCTCGAGCTTGTTATCCTAGTGTGGGGCACACAACCACACGATGGCTACACGGCCCTAGACGCGGGCCGGATAGAGGTCGGCTCACTCTCCACACTAGTGTTGGTATGGTGTGGAGTGATGGAGAATGGGTCCGTGGGGGATCCAGTTCTAGACCCACGTCATGTAGGTCATGGCCTCAAAGTAGAAGCCTTCAAAGATACGAGACTCAACCCACGGACGTTGTCAGCCATGGTGCGGTTCTACCGCTCAGAGACGCCGTTTTGGGCTGGCGTGTAAGGTGCCGACCTCTCATGATGGATGACACGGGAGGCAAGGAAGAGTGTGGTCTCCTCCAGAAAATCACTCTCGCAATCAAGACGGAAGCAACGAAGAGGAAGACCACACTTGCGCTCAGCACCGACAAGCCAGTCCCAAATGGTGGGAGCAACACCACTCTTTTGCCAAAGGAAGAAGTCCCACCGATAGCAAGAGTAGTCATCCATAAGTTTCAGGACATAATGACCGTGCTCTCCGACTGACTCTGTCAAGAGGGGATCCATGACATCAGAGTGAACCTAGTCAATCAGGCAGTCGCACAAGAGGCAGACAGGGGGTAGGTGGAATGGTGCATCTTCCTCTGAGCACAATCATTTACGCGGTGGGACATGGTAGAGGAAAGGAGGCTGGATCAAGGCCCGTGGCTGGCTACGTGCGAAGCATGCTGTTGATAGGGACAGAGTTGACATGACAGAGGCAGTGATGTAGAAGACGAGTGTGTTGTGGAGAGAGTGTGCTAGTGACAAACACGTGGCTAGTGTCGGTCGATAAGGAGGGGACAAAGGTAGAATCGGACAGGCGTGGTACATGCCACAAGTTGCCATGGACGATGGCATGGAAAATGACACGACTTGACGGAGGCAACGACACAGTGCCAACAACACGCGGTTGCATAATGTCCGTGCTCATGCGATCAAGGATGGTGACACACAAGACGCTGAGCTCAAGGCCATGGACAAAGAGGACATCAGCCATGAAGACATCACCAGCAAGATCATGGAAACGAACAAAGCCGACACCGCAAACGGGTAAAACCTGACCAGAACCCGTCCGAACCCCTAAGACATTGGTGACAAGACCAAGGAAACTGAAGGCCTAGTACAAGGCCGTCATATGATGCGTGGCCTTAAAGTCGATGATCTAGGTCTTTGACAAATCTTGGACCGGTGTTGCTAAGTCGCTGACAGTCACATGGCGGTGGACGAGCTACGCGGACGTGGTGGACGGAGGTGCAAACTGGGACTGCGAGTCATCCAACCAGGCGACATCATCATGAAGAGGAGTAGGTGGAAAGGGCACGACAGAGGATGGAGTGGACGAAGGTACAAGGCACGACCCTAGCACAGACTTATCATGGAGGGTAGGGCAGTAGAACCAGCGAAGAGGCATCTCGCACTTCCTTGGGGAGGAGGGCGAGTAAGGCCGAGCTAGACTGCAATGAATTGTTCCAACTGACACTCACAGGTGGAGGGTCCGACGGAGTAGACGGACTGCGATGTGACGGCACCGGAGTCTAGGAAGGAGGACGACGACCTCGGTGATGGAGGAGCAGGCGAGGACGGCTGCGGAAGATACTGTTGTGGAGCCGTTATGAGCGGGATAGATGCAAAAGGAGCAGCAATAGTCACAGCAGTGGCGGCAAGGCAACGCTCACGCTCACGACAGATGGTGGCAATGACACACGCCTCTTGAGTCGAGAGGAGACATGTGTATCGCCCGTGTCATGACTGGCCATAGTTCTGGCAGACGAGGCTTCTGCCACTGGATCCACTAGACTATTGCTGTGGGCCCTTGGTCTTCTTGCCCACGTGCTTCTTCTTACCGGACGAGGAGGTGCTAGAAGACGCTGCTACTACTGGGGTGGCAACAGCAAGTGAAGCGATGGAAGGAAAGGCAAAGGACTCTGTGCGATAGATGTGTGACTCCTAAAGAGCCTCCTCAATGTGGAGGAAGAGCTCGTATGCGCAAGGCATGAGGGGACCCTGGGCAGCCATCGCGACGAGGAACTTCTAGGAGTAGTGGACAAAGACGCCGGAGAAGACGTCGGTGGCGCCGCACTTGATGGTCAAGAGCACGGAGATTGGGGATGGCGCATCATCTTTGAGGTGGGGCATGATGTCCTTTGTGCGCTACCAATAGGAGGGGACCATCTCAGTTTCCCCCATGCAGAAGGAGTTGAACCTCCGGATCAGGCGGTTGGTCTCAGTGTCACTGGACAAATGATGAGGACACGTGAGTAATTACCACATTGCTGCAGGGTCATGGAGTGTGCCAATGGTGAGGCCTTCGAGGAAGGGCTCAAGGGCCAGATGTGCACCTGGAGGAACAATAGGGAAGAAGGCACGTGTGGCGTGATTCGCATCATAAACCTAGTCGGCGTGGGTGGAGTCAAAGGGCAGGACATAGTAGGGCCACAAGCCCTCACTCTGTGCCCAGATCCAAAAGCTGAGCTCCCGGCTCCATAAGTGCTCGCCAGCCTAAAGCGGCCGAGGTGGGGTTCCGAAGTCCTTCAGCCTGCAATCGGCACCCGGAGTGGGGCCTAGGTTTTGAAGTCACCGTCTGTAGTTGACGCTGGGTGTGTTGTTGCACCATGTGTTTTGTGGCATATGATACCGCACGGCTCGCATACCCAGGCGGAACAAAATGTGCTTACTAACAGTGTTGCTACTTCTACGGCGGCTGTTGATGCTGTTTTTGCGGTTGCTGCTACAATAGGTGTATCAGCGGCTCTAGTGCCACTAGCTATTGTGTCAACATTTCGAGCTACTAGGGCAAAGCAACAAGCACATCTATCGAGCCAGCATGATCGAGAATCAAGCGTGCTGGGTGTTGGTGCTACTGTGGCTGCTACTCCTGCTACGACGACATATGTTGTTGCAGCTACTATTACTGCTACTGCTACTATGGTTGCTTGTGTTGCTGTTGCTCCTATCGCGAGTGCTACTACTACTGTTCCTGCTGCTACGGTTGCTGCTGCGGCTGTTATAGCTGCTGTTGTTGCTATTGCACTAGCGGCAACTACTATTGTTGTTGCGACAACTGCTGTAGTTGTTGTAGGAAGGGGGTCTCTCCAATAGAGGAGGACCCCTTTCCATTCTCTCCCATGGTGTCCTTTGTTCTCCCTCCTCCTTTTTGTCTGTGCTGCTCATATCAATAGTGACGTCAACCGTGGATGGCTGACGTTAGCAGCTGCTACTTTGTTATCTACACGTTTGGTAATGTGAATTCTTCTTTGTTGTTCTTGACTTCCTCAGTGTTGTCAGCATTGACGTCAGCCGAGTATGGCTGATGTCAGTAATGACTATTGTGTTGTTGCTACAGCCGCTGCTGCGTCAATTGTAGAGCTCTTGCTACTGCTGTTGTTGTACCTACCAATGATACTCTTGTTGTTGCTATTGCTACTATAGCAAATACTACTGTTGTTGCTGCTACTGCTACTACTTTGATTGCAGCTGATGCCGTTACCGATACTAAGTTGTTGTGTACTGCTAGTGTTGTTGTAGTTGCTACAACTGCTGCAGCGGCTATGGTGGCTGTTGCTGCTGTAGTAGGGTCACCTGCGCGATAGCGGGGTTTTTTGTGTTTTTTTTTTCTTCGTTCATCCGTGCTCACTAATTGCTGCGATCTGCGAGTAGTGAACTCGCTGCGAGCTGCGAGCTATGAGGAGCGAGCTCACAACGAGCTGCAAGCTACGAGTAGCAAGCTGCAAGCTGCGAGTTGCAAGCTACAAGCAGCGAGCTGCTAGCTACGAGCAGCTGATGCTACTACTTCTGCCAACAGCTGCTACAGCAACTACTACTGTCTGCTGCTGGCTGCTGCTCACTGCTACTGCTACTATTACCAATTGCTGCCGCTGCCTGTTGCTCTTGCGTCTATGGGCTACTACTGCTGCTCGCTACTCACTACTTGTTGCTCGCTACAACTACCATGTGCTACTGCTGCTATTACTGCTTGCTATAGTAGCATCTACTTGCTACTGGTGCTGCTCCTAGCTGCTTGCTGTGTGTGTTTATTGCGTGTTGCTGCTTCTACTGTTGCGCTGGCAGCAACACAGTCACTTTCGTGGTTTTGTCACCACGTGCGACAACGGCGCTCCAATGTTGGTCCTTTGTGCCGATCGCGCGTCCACCAATGCTACCACCGTCGTGGGGTTAGTATTGCTGAAAACATTTTGGCTGCATTTCCCTCACGTCGGGAGCATTTTGACAATGCCACCCTGCGGGTCAACACTGCCAGAAAAAATCTGGCAGCATTTCCCTTGCACGGGCGCATTATGGGGACCGCCCACGTTGACTGGACCTGTTAGCTGGTATTCTCCTGCTTCTGCTGCCCACTGGCTCTGATACCAAGATGAAAATCTCCTATAGCAGTAGGTTGGGGCAACAACATTGTTGATGTAGCTTGCGGGAACCCATGCTCGTTGCTTAAGCTGCACCATCCGTCTGCTCCACCGGAGCGTAAGTCTGAGAGCTCCGGTGTTTGTGACTCAAGATTGCGCACGCCAGAGTTAGCACCAGACAACAGCTGAAAACTGGAAATGACTGATTAAAAACTAAGAATGAACAACAATGGGAGACCCCTCCGAGAACTACCCTCCCCAGCTTTGCATAGCTTGTTACTCAGCTCACTAGCCAATCAGAAAAAAAAAAAAAAAAAAAAAACTCCATTTTCTGGCAGGCAGGGTGTTCTTGGTGAGCCTTGCCACGGGGCCGACATAGGAGGGAGGAGGCTCCAGCAAACTGCATGTAGGCCTCAGCATGCGTCGGCCCCACCAAACGACACTCCACCAGCATCGTGTCTTGCCGTAAGTCATCTCAATGATGATGTACACAAGTCAGGAGTACACAACAGAGCATAGTGAGAGATGCGTGAGAACCAACACGCAACATGGCCGTACACGTGCAAAACTGACACAAGCGCAGAACAAGATGCTAAAAAATTCATACGCACACATCCCACACTCTACAACTCTCAGGCGAAGGGAAAAGCCCTATACAATGGATGGCCACCACAAACTTTCCTTGCACCGATGTCTTGGTTAGGAAGTCAGCCGACTGTATGTTTATGCCGACCAAGATGAGGGAGATCATCCGTCGCTCCACGCGATCACACACCAAATTATGCTCATGAGAAGTGTGCTTCGTGCGTGCTTGAAACACACAAGACATCTCTACAATTGCAAAAGCACTCTCGTTTCCACGACTGAGAAAGACGCAAGGTGTAAACTCATGTAACTCACAAAACAGACGTCGCAGCCACGTTGCCTGAGTAGCCCCACCCCCCAACACAACATACTCACCTTTTAATGAGTTACGTGTGATGCAACCCTGCTTGCTACTTCACCATGATACAATGGTGCAACCCAGCAAGAACACATTGCCAGTTTGACTGCGCTCATCACGACTCCATACTCATTCATTGCCTGTGTAGCCGTCAACAACTACTGAACATAGATGTCAAAAGTAGAGTTCAAGGTACGTTGTAGAACCGCATACCACACCACTTGCACATTTGCATCAAGGGCTCTTGCCCAAGGATACCATGAGAATTATGTGAGGAGGTTGATGGCGAAGGTGATGTCAGGTCGTGTGGTCTAGGCCAACTACATTAGAGAACCAATGAGGTGCAAGTACAAGGTCGCATCCATTGTCTCCCCTTACTATTCTTGATGATCCACCTTCAGAGCATCATGCTCGCCATGTGTGATGGGGATGGAGGCCGTGGGAAGTACTGTTTGGAGGTCAACAAACTGCTCCTTTACAACGTGGACATAACGTGCTTAATGCAACAAGAGTATCCGACGCTGTCGATCGCACATGATATCCATTACAAGAAAACAACTATAGGTTCAAGTTCCTTCACCATATAGCTGGCCTAAAGGACTCCCTTGGCCTCCTTCACGGCCTCCACCAAAGGAGATGTGATAAGAAGGTCGTCCATGTAGAGTAAGATGCATGTCAAGCTCTCATCCATTTGTATGAGAGAGACAGACGGGTCGGCATCATTGTACACATAACCGACACGAATCAGTGTGCCGGTGATTTCTTGGTTCCAGCATGAGGGTGACCGCTTCATATTGTACGAGGCCTTACGTTAGCGCCAGACTTTGTCACCGACCTTGAAGCCAAGTGGCTGGATCATGTAGATCTTCTCCTTTAGTGTACCATGGAGGAACAAATTGTTCACATCCATCTGGTACAGTTCCTAGTCATGGTGAGCAACAATTGAGAACTGAGCAAAAGCAGTGGCCACGCGGCCAACACGTACAAAATCATCAGTGAAATCCACACTCGCAACGTATGAGAACCCCTTGGCCATCAAGCTGGCCTTGTTTTGATCCAGTTTTCCACCAGGATTCACCTTCTTGAAGAGGACCTACTTGGCTTGTACAACCTTCCACCAAGGCGAGAGATTTCCAAGCTCATAGACACCGTGCTCACCAATGGCTCTCAACTCATCCTCACAAGCAGTATGCTACAACTTTACGTCATAAGTGGAGAGTGCCTCCTTCAACATGACTAAATCAGGTATTGACAAGAGAGAGCTTTGGGTGGCAAAGAAGCATGCGTTCAGACTCAGCCTAACCACTACAAGGTTGACTATTGTGCTATTGTTACTTGTTCCTCCACTGCTGCGGCACTGCTACTACTTTTCTGCTCTAATGGAAGCTACAGCTAGTGCACTACTTCAACGTTGCTGCTATGGTAAGCTGCAATTTCTGCCATGTGGCGACCGCCACATCGTTGTTGCCATGTTCTGTGCTGTTTTTTTTCATAGGTGTTTTGCTTTGATACTACATTTTCCTTTTGTACTGCCATGCTGTTATGGTGCTGCAACTGCTATTACTTCTTCCCTGATCTCATGATAGTGCCGCTGCTACTGATTCTATGGTTGTTGCTACGACTCAGGCTATTGCTGCCATTGCCATTGCTGAGAAGATTCCTAACTTTTCTTGTCACTTATGTGGCAACATTGTTCGACCAATTGACGCACAAGCACGCAAGGCAGGTGCAAGAACAACAAGGACTTGGTTAGGGGAGATGCACATAGTTGCGTAAGCTTTAAAAGCCTTAACGTGAAGACAGTGGTGGAGACAGAAAAGCACATAGGATAACAAGCTATTCTGGCACACAGTGGGTGACGCACGCAGAAGGGTCAGATTGCCTTGAACCTGGTCCATAATCACTGTTTTGGCCAGAACTCAGTGCACAGGCATCCAATTGTAGAATTGTCTGAACCTACAGATGCAACACCTGGAGCCCAACGCAACGATTGCTTGTATAGTTCCGGAATCAACTGATGGACACATGATGCAAAAACATGCAGATTGGGTCCGAGGCATGTCCTTGTGAAGGCCCTAGAGGCTGCCAAAAAAGGGTAGAGTGACCAACTCGTGACCGAAAGAGCACGCTGGGTGCACCTCAATGTGGTTAGTGTGGACACTCGGGCAAAGGGCCTTTGTGCCATGCTTGCCATTTTCAACACTACAACTAGGTGCCGAGTTGGCTGTCTGTTGAGTCCTGGAGGCCATTGGTCGAAGACGACCATCGTGCTCATGGAAGTAGCCCAAAGCTTTGGTGCTCACATATGGCTGCGCAACAAGCAGATGGTCCACAATCACAGGGGTTGTAGGCTTGCAGGGAAAGGGATAGGTTGCAAGGCTATTATGGACAGGTGTAGACTCGTGCACGGGAGGAACAGGTGTAGGCAGCGGTCCTAGTGTGACTCGGGATACTGCCACTAGCACATGAAAAACCCAGAGGGAACTGGCATAGGCACAAAATCAGGTGTACTTGTGGTGAACCGCACGTACAGGAGCAGGTGTGCTAGAAGAGACTACTACTGGCATGGGAGCATGTGTGCCGAAGGAGATCGACATGAACACAGGAGTAGATGTGCTAGCGGGAACTGACACTGGCACGTGAGCAAGTGTGCTAAAGAAACCAATGAGGCCACCCAAACGACAGCCAAAATGGTCGGATTGTCATGAACTGAAAACCAGGTCCCAAGTAATGCAACTTGGACGGACCTATCACTAGTAGGAACGTGGTCAGCGGCCAGTGACAGAATGTTGGACAGATTACAGTAGGTGAGAGCCTCCAAGAAGAGATAATCTCAAAACTCGATGACGTGATGGCGAGCAGGGTCCCAAAAGTGCAACACCTTCCACCGCGGGAAAATGCTGGAGAAGGCACATATGTGACCCAAAGGTGAGACCTTGGTCCCCTGTTGATCCTTGATGTATCAAACGTAGGCTAAAGAACCCAAGACACGAGCAAGATGGAGGTCAACACGATGATCGAACCACAGCTGTAGAGCGTGACATAACCCGGGAAAGGACCATGCGGCAAGAGATTCAGGCCCATGTTATGTAAGAGAATTTTCAAAGGCAAAGGACTATAGAAGGCCGCACTCAGATTGTTTACAACTGATCACAGTTTCCATCGTTTAGTTCTAACGCACTAAGGCTGTACACAACATGCCATTCTTCTATGGTGTTGCAGGGACAAAGAGCCAGTGAAAGAACACCGTGCCCAACAAAGAAGGTGTCCTCACCTGAGAACTAACCACCATGATCCAAGCGGAACGTGTCGCGGGTGTAACGAGATTGGCGCTCAGCAGAAAGCCAAGATGGCATTGCTCTTGTGGCGGAGGCCGTAGATCCACCTCACCCGAGTGAAGTCAACAGTCAGGGTGAGAACATATGGCCCAAAATGTGAGAGATACTTGATAGGGAGGAGAACGAGAAGGCTCAAGTCGACCAACTTGAACGAACGCGATGCCCGTGAGGTGCAATCAGGGTAAGTACAGTGATGCATTTCACCCTGAGCGAGAGGAGAGAGTAATTCTTAAGTAGCTTCTGGAAGGAAGCCACATCAAGTCCGAAGACTGGCCGAGTCCAAAGGACCTTGGACACAGTGTCCGAGATTACATGGCAAAGGTGGACGAACAACAAATGCTGGTGCTCAGCAGAGAGAATACTAGTGATAATTACACGCGTAAATACAAAGGAAGGGGAGGAGGCAGAGGAAGTGCGACAAGACACACGACATAGGTCATTGAAAGCTAAGGAACAAAGAAGAGTATACGTGTTGAGGGCAGTCATTGTGGCAGAGTCAGCATAATAGAGGGATCCATCCGGGTGCAAGCACAATCATAGAGTAGGCTGATCTCAAGAGAAGGGACAAAGAGCACATCACAAATATACAAAGGGCAAGACAAACCATTGAAACGCACCATCATGATGTCCTAGACAGGCAAAGACTGACCAGACCTTGTGCAAAAAAATCAAACTGACGTAATGGACCAAGGACCATACATTCACTTTGACGACAGGTCATATGATGGGTGGCTCTGAAGTCAATGATCCAAGTGTCACTCGTCTCACGACTTGTCTTAGATATAGAGCAACAGGCCATAGAGTACTCTGCCTCTGCTCGACATTGAGAAGAGGACTTGGAACGATGACAAACAACACAAACTCATGGATCATGAAGCTAGTTGGTACTGCGAGATCCATCCTCATCACAAGTCGACTGAGCTCTTCCACAAGAATCATCACGAGCAACAAACTCAATAGGAAAAGGTTTCTATGAACCACCCACCTTTGACAATACACTTGTACCTCCCTGAGCATGTAGTGCCAATAGCTAGTNGTAGGCTGATCTCAAGAGAAGGGACAAAGAGCACATCACAAATATACAAAGGGCAAGACAAACCATTGAAACGCACCATCATGATGTCCTAGACAGGCAAAGACTGACCAGACCTTGTGCAAAAAAATCAAACTGACGTAATGGACCAAGGACCATACATTCACTTTGACGACAGGTCATATGATGGGTGGCTCTGAAGTCAATGATCCAAGTGTCACTCGTCTCACGACTTGTCTTAGATATAGAGCAACAGGCCATAGATTACTCTGCCTCTGCTAGACATTGAGAAGAGGACTTGGAACGATGACAAACAACACAAACTCATGGATCATGAAGCTAGTTGGTACTGCGAGATCCATCCTCATCACAAGTCGACTCAGCTCTTCCACAAGAATCATCACGAGCAACAAACTCAATAGGAAAAGGTTTCTATGAACCACCCACCTTTGACAATACACTTGTACCTCCCTGAGCATGTAGTGCCAATAGCTAGTAAAGCTCTAGAATCATGCGATCCAAGGGGTCCATATCACTGTTGTTGCATGGGAAAGCGATGGCGTTTTCTACACTTGTGGTCTTGATGCCACCAGCTTGTGTGTCACTTGAGGAAATATGTTACGGGTGTGCTACCTGGGTATTGCACATGATCTTGGTCCAATCGAAGCACTACTGGCACTTTGTGTAGCGGTGGGTACCCTCGCAGTTGTAGTAGTGGACAAGGCATCCGCTACATTTGCTCACTTGCAGCTACTACTGCTGTCCCTTGCCATGTCTCTTTTTCTCCTTCTTTCCTCTTGTGGCTGTGGTAATGTCTTGAGTCTGGCCGCTCAGGATAGAGGAGGAGGAGGATGGAGCGATGGAGGTGCGGCCGGCAAACTAGGTCAGGAATAGGAGGGGCTTCAGTCACTGCGTTAACAAGTGGACTCTATTCAAGGGCGATAGTAGCCTCATGAGCCGATGTCACCTAGAGAAAGGAGAGATGAGCCCACTGGTTTAGCTGTAGGGAATCTGACAACTCAGAGAGGGCCACAAGGTCAAAGCCCGTAAAGAGCTTCATGTAGTCCAAGTATGCCCCCATCATGATAGTTTCGAGTGTCCACAGCTGCGTCCCGTCACCAGTCTCAAGGCGCATGGAAAGGCGTATGGTACGCCTCCAGTAGTATGCTACCAGCTTCGTGGGATGCTTTTGGATGGCGTGGAACTCACGCATTTGATTTGTCCTTGTTGCATCGAGGAAGACTCACTTCCGTGAGTGGATCTCCACATCAAGTAGTGTGAGGCCCAGCTACTAGCCCTAGAGCTGGTCTGTTCATGTCCTGGCCTTATCATTGCCCTTGTTGGCTGTATGTCCATGTTGTGGACATGTGGCCAACAGGGGCAATGGTGTCGGTGAAGTAGACATCCTAAGCCTGTGAGAGTCCTTAGCCTTCAAACGGGCGTTGTCGATGTCCAGTGAGTCGTATGGCTTCACCTTCTTGCAAAACACCCACTTGGCATGTGTGGCCTTTTGCCCTTTTGGAAATTCATTGAGCTGATAAGCACATTGAAATCAGATTGCACGAAGCTCATACTCATAGGCTGCTTGCTAGTGTGTCGCACTCTTTGTCAAAATTGCCTCAATTAATGTCTGGATCAGATGACGTTAAAGGACAGGTTCAAGTTTCCAGAAAGTACACGTCTAGCGAGGCCAGGCTTAATGTCAAATGATGTATTGCACGTGATCCTTAACATGCCTATGACCATCTTGTGACCGGCTAAATATGCTCAGTGCACCTTAACGTAGGTTGCTTGGACACTGAGCCCGCGGCCCTTCGTACTAGGCCCACTCCTCTCAGTGTTGCCTCGACTTCTTAAACGCAAAGGCAGTCGACTGTTGGGTCCTAAAGGACAGCGGTCCACTGGGAACGCGGGTAAAAGAATATGATCAGATTCAGAAAAAGTGAATAGGAGAGGAGCCATACACGGACGGATGGGATGGTGGGGATGTAGGTGTAGGAGATGTAGATAAGGAAGAAGCAGCTAAGGACTCATAGTCATGTTGAAGAGTGAGAGGCTGGAGAGACATTGTCCTAGGTTCAAGAAACATAGGCACTGATGCGGGCAAAGGGGTCACCACAAGGGCAGCCACAAGGGAAATCATAGGGTGGAATGCTATGATTTTCTTAGGAGTGGTCGTGTAGAAAAACGAGGCTCCGGGCCCAATGGCCATAATGGTTGGATCTTCATTACTCAGAGTTTGAAAGAAAGGTGGGAACGCCCAAGCGGACCCATCCACTGGCCTATACTCCCCCATCGGCCGGGAATGGACATAGGTAGGAGCATGGTTGAGAGCAACGGCGAGGATGCGGGAGAGATACTGGTAGGTGAGAGCCTCCAAGAAAAGGACACTCGGAAATCGGCAATGCATCGATGGACAGGGTTTCATCATCGACCCTACGCCTCTTACAACAGAGAAATTCCAGGGAAGATACGGTTCCATGGTGAGTCCTTGGAGATTTCTTCATCCTGAGTGTACCATACACAGGCTAAGAAATTCTTGTTACGTACATCTCAAAGATTGATAT
>SZWC01010310.1:0-12749 GCA_023375785.1 Penium margaritaceum
CGTGCAAGTATGTGTAAGTGCGTGCAAGTGCGTGCAAGTGCGTGTAAGTGCATGTAAGTGCGTGTAAGTACGTGTAAGTACGTGGAAGTGCGTGTAAGTGTGTGTTTGTGCGTGTAAGTGCATGTAAGTGTGTGTAAGTGCGTATAAGTACGTACCAGTGCGTGCCAGTGCGTGCCAGTACGTGTAAGTTTGTGTAAGTACGTGTAAGTGGATGTAAGTGCGTGTAAGTGAACGTAAGTGCGTGTAAGGGCGTGTAAGTGCATGTAAGTGTGTGTAAGTGCGTGTAAGTGCATGCAAGTGCGTGTAAGTGCATCTCTGTGCGTTTAAGTATGTGGAAGTGTGTGTAAGTGTGTGGAAGTGCGTGTAAGTTTCTGTAAGTACGTGTAAGTGCGTGTACATTCGTGTAAGTTCGTTTACGTGCGTGTAAGTGCGTGTAAGTACATGTACGTATGTGTAAGTGCGTGTAAGTGCGTGTAAGTTTGTGTAAGTTTGTGTAAGTGCATGTAAGTGCGTGTAAGTGCATGTAAGTACGTGTAAGTACGTGTAAGTGTGTGTAAGTACGTGTAAGTACGTGTAAGTGTGTTTAATTGCATGTAAGTACGTGTAAGTGCGTGTAAAGGCGTGTAAGTGCGTGTAAGTGCATGTAAGTACATGTAAGTGTTTGTAAGTGTGTGTAAGTGCATGTAAGTGTGTGTAAGTACGTGTAAGTGCATGTAAGTTTGTGTGTGTTTGTGTCAGTGTGTGCAAATGCGTGTAAGTGTGTGTAAGTGCGTGTAAGTGCGAGTGAGTGTGTGTAAGTTCGTGTAAGTACGTGTAAGTACGTGTAAACGTGTGTAAGTGCTTGTAAGTGTGTGTAAGTGCGTGTAAGTACGTGTAAATGCATGAAATGCGTGTAAGTGCATGTAAGTGCGTGTAAGTGTGTGTAATTGTGTGTAAGTACGTGTAAGTGCGTGTAAGTATGTATAAGTGCGTGTTAGTGCATGTAAGTGCGTGTCAGTGCGTGTAAGTGCGTGTAAGTTCGTTTAAGTACGTGTAAGTACGTGTCAGTTCGTATAAGTATGTGTAAGTTTGTTTAAGTGCGTGTAAATGCGTGTACGTTCGTGTAAGTGCGTGCAAGCGCGTGTAAATACGTGTAAGTGCGTGTACGTGTGTGTAAGTATGTGTAAGTCCATGTAAGTTTGTGTAAGTACGTGTAAGTGTGTGTAAGTTCGTGTAAGTGCGTGTAAGTACGTGTGAGTTCGTGTCAGTATGTGTAAGTGCGTGTAAGTGCATGTAAGTACGTGTAAGTGTGTGTAAGTGCATGTTAGTGCGTGTAACTGCGTGTAAGTGCGTGTGGATGCATGTAAGTACGTGTAAGTGTGTGTAAGTGTGTGTAAGTTCGTGTAAGTGCGTGTGAGTGCGTTTACGTTCATGTATGTCCGTGTAAGTACGTGTAAGTGCGTGTAAGTACGTGTAAGTTTGTGCCAGTGCGTGTAAGAGCGTGTAAGTGCGTGTAAGTACGTGTAAGTGCGTGTAAGTGCATGTCAGTACGTGTAAGTTTGTGTAAGTGTGTATAAGTACGTGTAAGTGTGTGTAAGTGCGTGTAGGTGCGTGTAAGTGCGTGTAAGTACATGTAAGTTCATGTAAGTGTGTGTAAGTATGTGTAAGTGCGTGTTAGTGTGTGTAAGTACGTGTAAGTGTGTGTAAGTGCATGTAAATGCGTGTAAGTGCGTATAAGTGCGTGTAAGTGCGTGTAAGTGTGTGTAAGTACGTGTAAGCACGTGTAAGTATGTGTAAGTACGTGTAAGTAAGTGTAAGTGCGTGTCAGTGCGTGTAAGTGCGTGTAAGTTTATGTAAGTGTGTGTAAGTGTGTGTAAGTGCGTTTAAATGCGTGTAAGTGCATGCCTGTGCGTGCCAGTGCGTGCAAGTTCGTGTAAGTGCGTGTAAATACGTATAAGTGCGTGTAAGTACGTGTAAGTGTGTATAAGTGTGTATAAGTGTGTGTAAGTATGTGTAAGTGTGTTTACGTACGTGTAAGTGCGTGTAAATGTGTGTAAGTACCTGTGAGTGCACGTAAGTTCGTGTAAGTTCGTGTAAGTGCGTGTAAATGTGTGTAAGTTTGTGTAAGTGCGTGTAAGTGGTGTGAGTTTGTGCAAGTGTGTGTAAGTGCGTGTGAGTACGTGTAAGTGGGTGTAAGTGCGTGTAAGTACATGTAAGTGCGTGTAAGTGCGTCTAAGTGCGTGTGAGTGCATGTAAGTGCGTGTACATTTGTGTAAGTACGTGTAAGTGCGTGTAAGTGTGTGTAAGTGCGTGTATGTTTGTGTCAGTGTGTGTAATTCCGTGTAAGTACGTGTAAGTGCGTGTAAGTGTGTGTAAGTGCGTGTACGTGTGTGCAAGTTCGTGTAAGTGAGTGTGAGTACGTGTAAGTGCGTGTAAGTGCGTGTACGTATGTGTAAGTGCGTGTAAATGCGTATACGTTTGTGTAAGTGTGTGTAAGTATGTGTAAGTGCGTGTAAGTGCGTGTAAGTGCGTATAAGTGCGTGTAAGTGCGTGTAAGTGCGTGTAAATGCGTGTAAGTGTGTGTAAGTACGTGTAAGTAAGTGTAAGTGCGTGTCAGTGCGTGTAAGTGCGTGTAAGTTTGTGTAAGTGCGTGTAAGTGTGTGTAAGTACGTGTAAGTAAGTGTAAGTGCGTGTCAGTGCGTGTAAGTGCGTGTAAGTTTGTGTAAGTGCGTGTAAGTGTGTGTAAGTACGTGTAAGTAAGTGTAAGTGCGTGTCAGTGCGTGTAAGTGCGTGTAAGTTTGTGTAAGTGCGTGTAAGTGTGTGTAAGTACGTGTAAGTAAGTGTAAGTGCGTGTCAGTGCGTGTAAGTGCGTGTAAGTTTGTGTAAGTGCGTGTAAGTGCGTGTAAGTGCGTATACGTTTGTGTAAGTGTGTGTAAGTATGTGTAAGTGCGTGTAAGTGCGTGTAAGTGCGTATAAGTGCGTGTAAGTGCGTGTAAGTGCGTGTAAATGCGTGTAAGTGTGTGTAAGTACGTGTAAGTGCGTGTAAGTGCGTGTGAGTACTTGTTAGTGCGTGTAAGTGCATGTAAGTACGTGTAATTATGTGTAAGTGCGTGTTAGTGTGTGTAAGTGCGTGTTAGTGCGTGTAAGTGCGTGTAAGTTTGTGTAAGTGCTTGTAAGTTCGTGTAAGTGCGTGTAAGTGCGTGTGAGTGCATGTGAGTGTGTGTATGTGCATGTAAGTGCGTGTAAGTGCGTGTAAGTTCGTGTAAGTACGTGTAAGTGTGTGTACGTTCGTGTAAGTGCGTGCAAGTGCGTGTAAGTGCGTGGAAGTGCGTGTACAAGTGTGTAAGTACATGTAAGTTCGTGTAAGTTTGTGTAAGTGTGTGTAAGTGTGTGTAAGTTTGTGTAAGTACGTGTAAGTGTGTGTGAGTTTGTGTCAGTACGTGTAAGTGCGTGTAAGTACGTGTAAGTATGTGTAAGTGCGTATACGTGCGTGTAAGTGCGTGTGAGTGTGTGTACATGCGTGTAAGTGTGTGTAAGAACGTGTAAGTTTGCGTAAGTGCGTGTACGTACGTGTACGTTCATGTAAGTCCGTGTAAGTACGTGTAAGTGCGTGTAAGTGTGTGTAAGTTGGTGCCAGTGTGTGTAAGTACGTGTAAGTGGGTGTAAGTGGGTGTAAGTGCGTGTAAGTGCGTGCAAGTACGTGTAAGTTTGTGTAAGTGTGTATATGTGCGTGTAAGTGTGTATAAGTGCATGTAGGTACATGTAAGTGCGTGTAAGTATGTGTAAGCTCATGTAAGTACGTGTAAGTATCTGTAAGCCCGTGTTAGTGCGTGTAAGTACGTGTAAATGTGTTACAAGTGCATGTAAGTGCACTTACACGCACTTACACAAACTTATACATACTTACACGCACTTACATGCACTTACACACACTCACACGTACTTACACGCACTTACATGCACTTACATGAACTTACACACACTTACACGCACTTACACGCACTTACACGTACTTACACGCACTGACACGAACTCACACGCACTTACACGTGCTTACACAAACTTATACATACTTACACGCACTTACACGAACTTATACAAACTTACACGCACTTACACACACGTACACGCCCTTACATGCACTTACACGCACTTGCACGCACTTACATGAATGTACACTCACTTACACGAATTTACACAAACTTACACACACTTACACGCACTTACACGCACTTACACACACTCACACGCACTCACACGTACTTAGACGCACTTACACGAACGTACGCGCACTTATACGCACTTACACAAACTTATACGCACTTACACGCATTGACGCATACTTACATGCACTAGCACACACTCACACATACTTACACGCACTTACACACAATTACACACACTTACACACACTTACACGCACTTACATGTACTTACACAAACTTACACACACTTATACGCATTTACACACACTTACACGCACTTACACGCACTTACATGCACTTACACGTACTTACATGTACTTACACACACTTACAAGAACTTACACGCACTTACACGCACTTACACGTACCTACATGCACTTACATGCACTTACATGTACTTACACACACTTATACAAACTACACGCACTTACACGCACATACACGCACTTACACGCACTTACATACACTTATACGCACTTACACGCACTGACACGAACTTACATGCACTTACACGTACTTACATGCACTTACACGCTCTTACACAAATGTACACGCACTTACACATACTCACACGCACTTACACACACTTACACTTACTTACACGCACTTGCACATACTTACACACACTTACACGTACTTACACGCACTTACATACACTGACACAAACTCACACGCACTGACACGCACTTACACGAACTTACACACACTTACACGCACTCACACAAACTTTGTGCGTATAAGTGCGTGTAAGTGCGTGTAAGTGCGTGTAAGTATGTGTAAGTGTGTTTTAGTGTTTGTAAGTGCGTGTCAGTACGTGTAAGTGCATGTAAGTTCGTGTAAGTGCATGTAAGTGTGTGTAAGTCTGTGTAAGTGCGTGTAAGTGTGTGTGAGTGCGTGTGAGTGCATGTAAGTGCGAGTAAGTGTGTGTAAGTACGTATATGTTTGTGTGCGTATGTGTAGGTGTGTGTACGTTTGTGTAAGTGCGCGCAAGTGCGTGTAAGTGCGTGCAAGTGCGTGTACGTGTGTGTAAGTTCGTCTAAGTTCGTGTAAGTTCGTGTAAGTACGTGTAAGTGTGTGTAAGTTTGTGTAAGTGTGTGTAAGTGTGTGTGAGTTCGTGTCAGTGCGTGTAAGTGCGTGTAAGTACGTGTAAGTATGTGTAAGTGTGTGTAAGTGCGTTTAAGTTCATATAAGTATGTGTAAGTGCGTGTGAGTGCGTGTAAGTGTGTGTAAGTGCGTGTAACTATGTGTTAATTCGTGTAAGTGCGTGTAAGTACGTGTACGTTCATGTAGGTCCGTGTAAGTGCGTGTAAGTATGTGTAAGTGCGTGTAAGTTCATGCCAGTGCATGTAAGTACGTGTAAGTGCGTGGAAGTACGTGTAAGTGTGTGTAAGTACGTGTAAGTGGGTGTAAGTTCGTGTAAGTGAGTATAATTGCGTGCGAGTGCATGTAAGTACGTGTAGGTACGTGTAAGTACATGTAAGTGCATGTAAGTTCATGTAAGTGCGTGTAAGTATGTGTAAGTCCGTGTTAGTGCGTGCAAGTGCGTGTAAGTGCGTGTAAATGCGTGTAAGTGCGTGTAAGTGTGTGTAAGTGCATGTAAGTGCGTGTAAGCGTGTGTAAGTATGTGTAAGTGTGTGTAAGTGCGTGTAAGTGCGTGTCGGTGTGTGTAAGTACCTTTAAGTTTGTGTAAGTGTAAATATGTTCATGTAAGAGCGTATAAGTGCGTATGAGTGTGTCTAAGTGCGTGTACATTTGTGTAAGTACGTGTAGGTGTGTGTAAGTACGTGTAAGTGCGTGGAAGTACGTGTAAGTTGGTGTAAGTGTGTGTAAGTACATGTGAGTGTATGTAAGTGCGTGTAAGTGCGTTTAAGTACGTGTAAGTACGTGTACGTTCGTGTAAGTGCGTGTAAGTGCGTGTACGTTCGTGTAAGTACGTGGAAATGCGTGTAAGTACGTGTAAGTGCATGTAAGTGCGTGTACATGTGTGTAAGTGCGTGTAAGTTCATAAAAATTTGTGTAATTGCGTGTATGTGTGTGTAAGTTCATGTAAGTGCGTCTAAGTGTGTGTGAGTTTGTGTAAGTGCGTGTAAGTGCCTGTAAGTACGTGTAAGTATGTGCAAGTGCGTGTAAGTGCGTGTACATAAGTGTAAGTCCGTGAAGTGCTTGTAAGTACGTGTAAGTGCGTGTAAGTTTGTAGCAGTGCGTGTAAGTGCATGTAAGTGCGTGTAAGTCTGTGAAAGTGTGTGTAAGTGCGTGTAAGTACGTGTAAGTTTGTGTAAGTGCATGTAAGTGCGTGTAATTGCGTGTAAGTGCGTGTAGGTGCGTGTAAGTACGTGTAAGTTCGTGTAAGTGCGTGTAAGTACGTGTAAGTCCGTGTAAGTGCGTGCAAGCGTGTGTAAGTGCGTGTAAGTACGTGCAAATGTGTATACGTGCGTGTAAGTATGTGTAAGTATGTGTAAGTGCATTTAAGTGCGTGTAAGTACACTGAGCGTATGTAAGTATATGTAAGTGCATGTAAGTGCGTGTAAGTGCGTTGAAGTGCGTGTCAGTGCGTGTAAGTTTGTGTAAGTGCGTGTAAGTACGTGTAAGTTCGTGTAAGTACATGTAGGTGCGTGTAAGTACGTGTAAGTACGTGTAAGTGTGTGTAAGTGCGTGTAAGTGCGTTTAAGTGCATGTACGTTCGTGTAAGTGCATGTAAGTACGTATAAGTGCGTGTAAGTGCGTGTACGTTTGTGTAAGTGCGTGTAAGTACGTGTAAGTGCGTGAAAATGTGTGTAAGTGTGCATAAGTGCGTGTAAGTATGTGTAAGTGTGTGTAAGTGTGTGTAAGTGCGTGTAAGTATGTGTAAGTACGTGTAAGTGCATGTAAGTACGTGTAAGTACGTGTCAGTGCGTATTAGTGCGTGTAAGTTCGTGTAAGTGTGTGTAAGTGCGTGTAAGTGCGTGTAAGTGTATCTACGTGCGTGTAAGTAAGTGTAAGTGCATGTAAGTGTGTGTAAGTATGTGCAAGTGTATGCAAGTGCGTGTAAGTGTGTGTAAGTATATATAAGTGCGTGTAAATGCGTGTAAGTTTGTGTAAGTGCGTGTAAGTATGTGTAAGTGTGTGTTAGTGCGTGTAAGTGCGTGTAAGAGCGTGTAAGTGTGTGCAAGTGCGTATAAGTACGTGTAAGTGTGTGCAAGTATGTGCAAGTGCGTGTAAGTACGTGTAAGTGCATGTAAGTACGTGTAGGTACGTGTAAGTGAGTGGAAGTGCATGTAAGTACGTATAAGTGCGTATAAGTGCGTGTACGTGTGTGTAAGTGCGTCTAAGTACCTGTAAGTGCATGAAAATGTGTGTAAGTGTGTGTAAGTGCGTGTAAGTGCGTGTAAGTACGTGCCAGTGCGTGCCAGTGCGTGCCATTATGTGTACATTTGTGTAAGTACATGTAAGTGCGTGTAATTGCGTGTAAGTGCATGTGAGGGCGTGTAAGTGCGTATAAGTGTGTGTACGTACGTGAAAGTGCGTGTAAGTGCGTGTAAGTGCGTGTAAGTGTGTGTAGGTGCGTGTAAGTGTGTGTAAGTATGTGTAAGTGCGTGTAAGTGTGTATAAGTGCGTGTAAGTGCGTGTAAGTGCGTGTAAGTAAGTGCAAGTACGTGTAAGTACGTGCAAGTGCGTGCAAGTGCGTGTAAGTGCATGTAAGTGCGTGTAAGTGCGTGTAAGTATGTGGAAGTGTGTGTAAGTGTGTGTAAGTGTGTGCAGGTGCATGTAAGTGTGTGTAAGTGCGTGTAAGTGTGTGCCAGTGCGTGCCAGTGGGTGCCAGTGCGTGTAAGTTTGTGTAAGTGCGTGTAAGTGCATGTAAGTGCGTATAAGTGTACGTAAGTGTGTGTAAGGGTGTGTAAGTGCATGTAAGTGTGTGTAAGTGCGTGTAAGTACCTATAAGTGCGTATACGTGCGTGTAAGTGCGTGTAAGTGCGTGAAAGTGCATGTAAGTACGTGTAAGTTTGTGTGAGTTCATGTCCGTGCGTGTAAGTGTGTGTAAGTGCATGTAAGTGCGTGCAAGTGCGTGTAAGTGTGTGCAAGTGCGTGTAAGTGTATGTAAGTGTGTTTAAGTACGTGGAAGTGCGTGTAAGTGCGTGGAAGTACGTGTAAGTTTGTGTAAGTACCTGTAAGTGCGTGTACATTTGTGTAAGTGTGTTTACGTGCGTGTAAGTGCATGTAAGTACGTGTACGTGTGTGTAAGTGCGTGTAAGTTCGTGTAAGTTTGTGTAAGTTTGTGGAAGTACGTGTAAGTGCGTGTAAGTGCGTGTAAGTACGTGTAATTACGTGTAAGTGTGTGTAAGTGCGTGTAAGTACGTGTAAGTACATGTAAGTGCATGTAAGTGCGTGTAAGTGCGTGTAAGTGCGTGTAAGTGCATGTAAGTGTGTGTAAGTGTGTGCAAGTGTGTGTAAAGGCGTGTAAGTGCGTGTAAGTGCATGTAAGTGCATGTAAGTGTGTGTAAGTGTGTGTAAGTACATGTAAGTGTGTGTAAGTACGTGTAAGTGCGTGTAAGTTTGTGTGAGTTTGTGTCAGTGCGTGCAAGTGCGTGTAAGTGTGTGTAAGTACGTGTAAGTGCGTGTGAGTGCGTGTAAGTTTGTGTAAGTATGTGAAAGTACGTGTAAGTGTGTGCAAGTGCGTGTAAGTGCGTGTAAGTGTGTGTAAGTGCGTGTAAATGCATGAAAGTGCGTGTAAGTGCGTGTAAGTGTGTGTAAGTGTGTGTAAGTGCGTGTAAGTACGTGTAAGTGCATGTAAGTATATGTAAGTGCGTGTTAGTGCATGTAAGTGCGTGTCAGTGCGTGTAAGTACGTGTAAGTGTGTGTAAGTGCGTGTAAGTGCGTATAAGTGTGTGTAAGTTTGTGTAAGAGCGTGTAAGTGCGTGTTCGTTCGTGTAAGTGTGTGCAAGTACGTGTAAGTGCGTGTAAGTGCGTGTAAGTGTATGTAAGTGCGTGTAAGTGCGTGTAAGTGCGTGTAAGTACGTGTAAGTGCGTGTAAGTATGTGTAAGTGCGTGTAAGTGCATGTAAGTGCGTGTAAGTGCGTGTAAGTACGTGTAAGTGCGTGTAAGTGCGTGTAAGTGTGTGTAAGTGCGTGTAAATGCATGAAAGTGCGTGTAAGTGCGTGTAAGTGTGTGTAAGTGTGTGTAAGTGCGTGTAAGTACGTGTAAGTGCATGTAAGTATATGTAAGTGCGTGTTAGTGCATGTAAGTGCGTGTCAGTGCGTGTAAGTACGTGTAAGTTTGTGTAAGTGCGTGTAAGTGCGTGTAAGTTTGTATAAGTGTGTGTAAGTGCGTGTGAGTACATGTGAGTGGGTGTAAGTGCGTGTAAGTGCGTATAAGTGTGTGTAAGTTTGTGTGAGAGCGTGTAAGTGCGTGTTCGTTCGTGTAAGTGTGTGCAAGTACGTGTAAGTGCGTGTAAGTGCGTGTACGTGTGTGTAAGTACGTGTAAGTCCGTGTAAGTTTATGTAAGTACGTGTAAGTGTGTGTAAGTTCGTGTAAGTGCATGTAAGTACGTGTGAGTTCGTGTCAGTACGTGTAAGTGCGTGTAAGTGCATGTAAGTGTGTGTAAGTGTGTGTAAGTGCGTGTTAGTACGTGTAAGTGCGTATAAGTGTGTGTGAGTACGTGTAAGTGCGTGTAAGTGTGTGTAAGTGCGCGTAAGTTCGTGTAAGTGCATGTAAGTACGTGTACGTTCATGTAAGTCCGTGTAAGTACATGTAAGTGCGTGTAAGTGCGTGTAAGTTTGTGCCAGTGTGTGTAAGAGCGTGTAAGTGTGTGTAAGTACATGTAAGTGCATGTAAGTGCATGTTAGTACGTGTAAGTTCGTGTAAGTGTGTCTAAGTGCGTTTAAGTGTGTGTAAGTGCGTGTAGGTGCGTGTAAGTATGTGTAAGTGCGTGTAAGATCGTGTAAGTAGGTGTAAGTATGTGTAAGTGCGTGTTAGCGTGTGTAAGTGAGTGTAAGTGTGTGTAAGTGTGTGTAAATGTGTGTAAGTACATGTAAGTGCGTATAAGTGCGTGTAAGTACATGTAAGTGCGTATAAGCACGTGTAAGTATGTGTAAGTGCGTGTAAGTAAGTGTAAGTATGTGTCAGTACGTGTAAGTGCGTGTAAGTTTGTGTAAGTGTGTGTAAGTGCGTGTAAGTGCGTGCCTGTGCGTGCCAGTGCATGCAAGTTTGTGAAAGTGTGTGTAAGTGCGTGTAAGTGCGTGTAAATGCGTGTAAGTGCGTGTAAGTGCGTGTAAGTGTGTGTAAGTACGTGTAAGTGTGTGTAAGTATGTGTAAGTGCGTGTAAGTGTGTGTAAGTGCGTGTAAGTGCATGTAAGTTTGTGTAAGATCGTGTAAGTGCGTGTAAGTGTGTGTACGTTCGTGTAAGTGCGTATAAGTGGTGTGAGTTCGTGTCATTGTGTGTAAGTGCGTGTAAGTACGTGTCGGTAAGTGTAAGTGCGTGTAAGTGCGTGTAAGTGCGTGTAAGTGCGTGTAAGTGCGTGTGAGTGCGTGTAAGTGTGTGTACGTGCGTGTAAGTGCGTGTAAGTGCGTGTACGTGCGTGTAAGTGCGTGTACGTGCGTGTACGTGTGTGTAAGTGCGTGTAAGTGCGTGTAAGTACGTGTATGTTTGTGTCAGTGCGTATAAGTGCGTATAAGTGCGTGTAAGTGCGTGTAAGTGCGTGTAGGTACGTGTAAGTGCGTGTAGGTGCGTGTAAGTGCGTGTACGTGCGTGTAAGTGCGTGTACGTGCGTGTACGTGTGTGTAAGTGCGTGTAAGTGCGTGTAAGTACGTGTATGTTTGTGTCAGTGCGTATAAGTGCGTATAAGTGCGTGTAAGTGCGTGTAAGTGCGTGTAGGTACGTGTAAGTGCGTGTAAGTGCGTGTAGGTACGTGTAAGTGCGTGTAAGTGCGTGTAAGTACGTGTATGTTTGTGTCAGTGTGTATAAGTGCGTATAAGTGCGTGTAAGTGCGTGTAAGTGCGTGTAAGTACGTGTAAGTGCGTGCAATTTCGTGTAAGTGCGTGTAAGTACGTGTAAGTGCGTGTAAGTGCGTGTAGGTACGTGTAAGTGCGTGTACTTGCGTGTAAGTTCGTGTAAGTGTGTGTAAGTATGTCTAAGTGCGTGTAAGTACGTGTAAGTGCGTGTAAGGGCGTGTAGGTACGTGTAAATGCGTGTAAGTGTGTGTACGTACGGGTAAGTGCGTGTAAGTATGTGTGAGTACCTGTTAGTACGTGTAAGTGCGTGTAAGTGTGAGTAAGTATGTGTAAGTGCATGTTAGTGCGTGTAAGTGCGTGTCAGTGTGTGTAAGTGCGTGAAAGTTCGTGTACGTGTCTGTAAGTTTGTGTAAGTGTGTGTAGGTGTGTGTGAGTGCGTGTGAGTGTCTATATGTGTGTGTAAGTACGTGTAAGTGCGTTTTAGTTCGTAAAGTGCGTGTAAGTGTGTGTAGGTTTGTGTAAGTGCGTGCAAATGCGTGCAAGTGCGTGGAAGTGCATGTACGTGTGTGTAAGTGCATGTAAGTGCGTGTAAGTTTGTGTAAGTACGTGTAAGTGTGTGGAAGTTTGTGTTAGTGCGTGTAAGTACGTGTGAGTTTGTGGCAGTGCGTGTAAGTGCGTGTAAGTACGTGTAAGTGCGTGTAAGTGCGTGTAAGTGCGTGTAAGTGTGTGTAATTGCGTGTGAGTGTGTGTACGTGTGTGTAAGTGTGTGTAAGTGCGTTTACGTTTGTGTAAGTGCGTGTAAGTGTGTGTAAGTTCTTGCCAATGCGTGTAAGTGCGCGTAAGTACGTGTAAGTATGTGTAAATGCGTGCAAGTGCGTGTAAGTGCGTGTAAGTGTGTGTAAGTGTGTGTAAGTAGGTGTAAGTGCGTGTAAGTACGTATAAGTCCGTGTCAGTGCGTGTAAGTGCATGTAAGTTTGTGTAAGTACGTGTAAGTTTGTGTAAGTGCGTGTAAGTGCGTGTAAGTGCGTATAAGTGCGTGTAAGTGCGTGTAAGTGCGTTCCAGTGCGTGCCAGTGCACGTAAGTTTGTTTAAGTGCGTGTAAGTGCGTGTAAGTACGTGTAAGTGCTTGTAAGTGCGTGTAAGTACGTGTAAGTGCGTGTAAGTACGTGTAAGTATGTGTAAGTATGTGTACGTGGGTGTAAGTGTGTGTAAGTGCGTGTAAATGCATGTAAGTTTGTGTAAGTTCGTGTAAGTGCGTGTAAGTGTGTGTAAGTTTGTGTAAGTACGTGTCAGTGCGTGTGAGTTCGTGTCAGTGTGTGTAAGTGCGTGTAAGTACGTGTAAGTGCGTGTAAGTATGTGTAAGTGCGTGTAAGTAAGTGTAAGTACGTGTAAGTGCGTGTGAGTGCGTGTAAGTGTGTGTACATTTGTGTAAGTACGTGTAAGTGCGTGTAAGTACGTGTAAGTACATGTAAGTTCGTGTCAGTGCGTGTAAGTACGTGTAAGTGCATGTAAGTGCGTGTAAGTGCGTGTAAGTGCGTGTAAGTGCGTGTAAATGCGTGTAAGTGCGTGTACGTACGTGTAAGTGCGTGTAAGTTCATATAAGTACGTGTAAGTACGTGTAAGTGCGTGTAAGTGCGTGTA
>SZWC01010310.1:19430-53674 GCA_023375785.1 Penium margaritaceum
GTGTAAGTGCGTGTAAGTGCGTGTAAGTGCGTGTAAATGCGTGTAAGTGCATGTAAGTGCGTATAAGCACGTGCAAGTGCGTGTTAGAACGTGCCAGTGCGTTCCATTGCGTGTAAGTTTGTGTAAGTACGTGTAAGTGCGTGTAAGTGCGTGTAAGTACGTGTAAGTGCATGGTAGGACATGTAAGTACGTGTATGTGCGTGTAAGTGCGTGTAAGTGCGTGTAAGTATGTGTAAGTGCGTGTAAGTGTGTGCAAGTGCGTACTTGCAGGAGCCAGTACGTGCAAGTACGTGTAAGTTCGTGTAAGTACGTGTAAGTGCGTGTAAGTGCGTGTAAGTATGTGTAAGTGTGTTTTAGTATGTGTAAGTGCGTGTCAGTGCGTGTAAGTGTGTGTACGTTTGTGTAAGTGCGTGTAAGTGTATGTAAGTTCGTGTAAGTGTGTGTAAGTGCGTGTGAGTGCGTGTGAGTACGTGGAAGTTCTTGTAAGTGCGTGTAAGTTCGTTTAAGTGCATATAAGTGTGTGTACGTTAGTGTATGTGTGTGTAAATACGTGTAAGGGCGTGTAAGTGCGTGTAATTGTGTGTAAGTTTGTGTAAGTGTGTGTAAGTACGTGTAATTGCGTGTAAGTGCGTGTGAGTTCGTGTAAGTGTGTGTAAGTGCGTGTAAATGTGTGTAAGTGCATGTTAGTGCGTGTAAGAGCATGCAAGTGCATGTAAGTGCGTGTAAGTGCGTGTAAGTTCGTACAAGTTCGTGTAAGTGCGTGTAAGTGTGTGTAAGTGCGTGTAAGTGCGTGTAAGTGCGTATAAATGCGTGTAAGTGCATGTAAGTGCATGTAAGTGCGTATAAGTACGTGCAAGTGCGTGTTAGAACGTGCCAGTGCTTTCCATTGCGTGTAAGTTCGTATAAGTACGTGTAAGTGCGTGTAAGTGCGTGTAAGTACGTGTAAGTGCATGTAAGGACATGTAAGTACGTGTAAGTGCGTGTAAGTGCGTGTAAGTGCGTGTAAGTATGTGTAAGTGCGTGTAAGTGTGTGCAAGTGCGTACTTGCACGAGCCAGTACGTGCAAGTACGTGTAAGTTCGTGTAAGTACGTGTAAGTGCGTGTAAGTGCGTGTAATTGCGTGTAAGTGCGTGTAAGGGCATGTAAGTGCGTGTAAGTTCATGTAAGTGCGTGTAAGTGTGTGTACGTTCGTGTTAGTACGTGGAAGTGCGTGTAAGTGTGTGTAGGTGCGTGTAAGTGCGTGTGAGTTCGTGTCAGTGTGTGTAAGTGAGTGTAAGTATGTGTAAGTGCGTGTAAGTGTGTGTAAGTCCGTGTTAGTGTGTGTAAGTGCATGTAAGTATGTGTAAATGCGTGCAAGTGCATGTAAGTGTGTGTAAGTGTGTGTAAGTGCGTGTAAGTATGTGTAAGTCCGTGTAAGTGTGTGGAAGTGCGTGTAAGTGTGTGTAAGTGTGTGTAAGTGCGTGTAAGTATGTGTAAGTGCGTGTAAGTGTGTGTAAGTGCATGTAAGTGCGTGTAAGTGTGTGTACGTTCGTGTTAGTACGTGGAAGTGCGTGTAAGTGTGTGTAGGTGCGTGTAAGTGCGTGTGAGTTCGTGTCAGTGTGTGTAAGTGAGTGTAAGTATGTGTAAGTGCGTGTAAGTGCGTGTTAGTGCGTGTAAGTACGTGTAAGTTTGTGTAAGTGCATGTAAGTGCGTGTATGTTCGTGTAAGTGCGTGTAAGTATGTGTAAGTCCGTGTTAGTGTGTGTAAGTGCATGTAAGTATGTGTAAATGCGTGCAAGTGCATGTAAGTGTGTGTAAGTGCGTGTAAGTACGTGTAAGCGTGTGTAAGTACGTGTAAGTGTGTGTAAGTGCGTGTAAGTGCGTGTCGGTGTGTGTCAGTGCGTGTAAGTTCGTGTAAGTGCGTATATGTTCATGTAAGTGCGTGTAAGTGCATGTAAGTGCGTGTAGGTGCGTGTAAGTGTGTGTAAGTGTGTGCCAGTACGTGCCAGTGCGTGTAAGTTTGTGTAAGTATGTGTAAGTACGTGTAAGTGCGTGTAAGTGCGTGTAAGTGTGTGTAAGTGCGTGTAAGTGCGTGTAAGTACGTATAAGTGCGTGTAAGTGTGTGTAAGTGCGTGTAAGTGCGTGTAAGTGTGTGTAAGTATGTGTAAGTGCGTGTAAGTTTGTGAAATTTTGTGTAAGTACGTGTAAGTGTGTGTATGTTTGTGTAAGTGCGTGTAAGTACGTGTGAGTTTGTGTCAGTACGTATAAGTGTGTGTAAGTGCATGTAAGTGCATGTTAGTGCGTGTAAGTATGTGTAAGTGTGTGTAAGTGCATGTGAGTGCGTGTGAGTGCGTGTAAGTGCGTATAAGTGCATGTAAGTTTGTGTAAGTAAGTGTGAGTATGTGTAAGTGCATGTACGTTCCTCTAAGTGCGTGTAAGTGTGGATAAGTGTGTGTAAATGCGTGTAAGTGTGTGTAAGTGCGTGTAAGTGTGTGTGAGTTTGTATAAGTTCGTGTAAGTTTGTATAAGTGTGTGTAACGTCGTGTAAGTGCGTTTAAGTGCGTGTGACTACGTGTCAGTGCGTGTAAGTGTGTGTAAGTGCGTATAAGTGCATGTATGTACATGTAAGTGCATGTGAGTGCGTGTAAGTGCGTATAAGTGCGTGTAAGTGCGCGTAAGTTCGTGTAAGTACGTGTAAGTGCGTGTAAGTTTGTAAAAGTGAGTGTAAGTGTGTGTACTTACACACACTGTAAGTGTGTGTAGGTGCGTATAAGTGCGTGTACGTATGTGTAAGTTTGTGTAAGTGCATGTAAGTACGTGTAGGTGCGTGTAAGTGCGTGTAAGTGCGTGTATGTGTGTGTATGTACGTGTAAATGCGTGTATGTGTGTGTAAGTACGTGTACGTGCATGTAAGTATGTGTAAGTATGTGTAAGTGCGTGTAAGTGCGTGTCAGTGCGTGTAAGTGCGTGTAAGATTGTGTAAGTGCGTGTATGTCCGTGTAAGTGCGTGTAAGTTTGTGTAAGTACGTGTAAGTGCGTGAAAGTGCGTGTAAGTGTGTGTAAGTGTGTGCAAGTGCATGCAAGTGCGTGTAAGTGTGTGTAAGTGGGTGTAAGTGCGTATAAGTACGTGTAAGTTTGTATAAGTGCGTGTAAGTATGTGTAAGTGCATGTTAGTGCGTGTAAGAGCGTGCAATTGCGTGTAAGTGCGTGTAAGTGTGTGTAAGTTCGTACAAGTGCGTGTAAGTGCGTACAAGTGTGCGTAAGTGCGTGTAAGTGCGTGTAAATGCGTGTAAGTGCGTGTAAAAGCGTGTAAGTGCGTGTAAGTGCGTATAAGTGCGTGCAAGTGCGTGTTAGAACGTGCCAGTGCATTCCAGTGCGTATAAGTTCGTGTAAGTACGTGTAAGTACGTGTAAGTGTGTGTAATTACGTGTAAGTACGTGTAAGTGTGTGTAAGTGTGTGTAAGTGTGTGTAAGTTCGTGTAAGTGCATGTAAGTATGTGTAAGTGCGTGTAAATTGTGTACGTGCGTGTAAGTGTGTGTAAATGCATGTAAGTGCGTGTAAGTACGTGTAAGTGCATGTAAGTACGTATAAGTGTATGTAAGTGCGTGTAAGTATGTGTGAGTGTGTTTTAGTATGTGTAAGTGCGTGTCAGTGCGTGTAAGTGTGTGTACGTTTGTGTAAGTGCGTGTAAGTGTGTGTAAGTTCGTGTAAGTGTGTGTAAGTGCGTGTGAGTGCGTGTGAGTACGTGGAAGTTCTTGTAAGTGCGTGTAAGTGCGTGTAAGTTCGTTTAAGTGCATATAAGTGTGTGTACGTTAGTGTATGTGTGTGTAAATACATGTAAGGGCGTGTAAGTGCGTGTAAGTGTGTGTAAGTTTGTGTAAGTGTGTGTAAGTACGTGTAAGTGCGTGTAAGTGCGTGTGAGTTTGTGTAAGTGTGTGTAAGTGCGTGTAAATGTGTGTAAGTGCATGTTAGTGCGTGTAAGAGCGTGCAAGTGCATGTAAGTGCGTGTAAGTGCGTGTAAGTTCGTACAAGTTCGTGTAAGTGCGTGTAAGTGTGTGTAAGTGCGTGTAAGTGCGTGTAAGTGCGTGTAAATGCGTGTAAGTGCATGTAAGTGCGTATAAGTACGTGCAAGTGCGTGTTAGAACGTGCCAGTGCGTTCCATTGCGTGTAAGTTCGTATAAGTACGTGTAAGTGCGTGTAAGTGCGTGTAAGTACGTGTAAGTGCATGTAAGGACATGTAAGTACGTGTAAGTGCGTGTAAGTGCGTGTAAGTGCGTGTAATCATGTGTAAGTGCGTGTAAGTGTGTGCAAGTGCGTACTTGCACGAGCCAGTACGTGCAAGTACGTGTAAGTTCGTGTAAGTACGTGTAAGTGCGTGTAAGTGCGTGTAATTGCGTGTAAGTGCGTGTAAGGGCATGTAAGTGCGTGTAAGTTCGTGTAAGTGCGTGTAAGTGTGTGTACGTTCGTGTTAGTACGTGGAAGTGCGTGTAAGTGTGTGTAGGTGCGTGTAAGTGCGTGTGAGTTCGTGTCAGTGTGTGTAAGTGAGTGTAAGTATGTGTAAGTGCGTGTAAGTGCGTGTAAGCATGTGTAAGTGCGTGTAAGTGTGTGTAAGTACGTGTAAGTGCGTGTAAGTACGTGTAAGTGCGTGTAAGTACGTGTAAGTGCGTGTAAGTACGTGTAAGTGCGTGTAAGTACGTGTAAGTGCGTGTAAGTACGTGTAAGTGCGTGTAAGTACGTGTAAGTGCGTGTAAGTACGTGTAAGTGCGTGTAAGTACGTGTAAGTGCGTGTAAGTACGTGTAAGTGCGTGTAAGTACGTGTAAGTGCGTGTAAGTACGTGTAAGTGCGTGTAAGTACGTGTAAGTGCGTGTAAGTTCGTGTAAGTGCGTGTAAGTGTGTGTACGTTCGTGTTAGTACGTGGAAGTGCGTGTAAGTGTGTGTAGGTGCGTGTAAGTGCGTGTGAGTTCGTGTCAGTGTGTGTAAGTGAGTGTAAGTATGTGTAAGTGCTTGTAAGTGCGTGTTAGTGCGTGTAAGTACGTGTAAGTGCGTGTAAGTGTGTGTGAGTACGTGTAAGTAAGTGTAAGTGCCTGTAAGTGCATGTAAGTTCATGTAAGTGCGTGTAAGTGCGTGTACGTATGTGTAAGTCCGTGTGAGTTTGTTCCAGTGCGTGTAAGTGCGTGTAAGTGCGTGTAAGTGCATGTAAGCGTGTGTAAGTGTGTGTAAGTACGTGTAAGTTCGTGTAAGTGCATGTAAGTGCGTGTAGGTGCGTGTAAGTACGTGTAAGTTTGTGTAATTGCGTGTAAGTACGTGTAAGTCCGTGTAAGTGCGTGCAAGTGTGTGTAAGTGTGTGTAAGTGCGTGTAAATGTATGTAAGTGCATATAAGTGCGTGTAAGTATGCGTAAGTGTGTATAAGTGCATGTAAGTGCGTGTAAGCGTATGTAAGTATGTGTAAGTGCGTGCAAGTGCTTGTAAGTGCGTGTCAGTGCGTGTAAGTGCGTGTAAGTTCGTGTAAGTGCGTGTAAGTGTGTGTAAGTTTGTGTGAGTACGTGTAAGTTCGTGTAAGTGCGTGAAAATGCGTGTAAGTATATGTAAGTACGCGTAAGTGCGTATAAGTGTGTGTAAGTGTGTGTAAGTGTGTGCGTAAGTGCATGTAAGTACGTATGAGTGCGTATAAGTGTGTGTAAGTATATGTCAGTGCGTGTTAGTGCGTGTAAGTTTGTGTAAGTGCGTGTAAGTGCGTGTAAGTACGTGTAAGTGCATGTAAGTATATGAAAGTGTGTGTAAGTACGTGTAAGTGCGTGTAAGTTTGTGTAAGTACGTGTAAGTGCGTGTAAGTGCGTGAAAGTGCATGTAGGTGCGTGTAAGTGCGTGCAAGTTTGTATAAGTGCGTGTAAGTACGTGTAATTCCGTGTAAGTGCGTGCAAGTGTGTGTAAGTGCGTGTAAGTGCGTGTAAATGTATGTAAGTGCATGTAAGTAGGTCTAAGTGTGTGTAAGTGTGTATAAGTGCATGTAAGTGCGTATAAGTGCATGTAAGTATGTGTAAGTGTGTGTAAGTACATGTAAGTGCGTGTCTGTGCGTGTAAGTGCGTATAAGTTCGTGTAAGTGCGTGTAAGTATGTGTACGTTTGTGTAAGTGCGTGTAATTGCGTGTAAATGCGTATAAGTGTGTGTAAGTATGTGTAAGTGCGTGTAAGTGCGTGTAAGTACGTGTCAGTGCGTGTAAGTTTGTGTAAGTGCGTGTAAGTGCGTGTAAGTACGTGTAAGTGCGTGTAAGTACGTGTAAGTACGTGTAAGTGCGTGTAAGTGCATGTAAGTGCGTGTAAGTGTGTGCAAGTGCATGCAAGTGTGTGTAAATACGTATAAGTGCGTGTACGTGCCTATAAGTGTGTGTAAGTGCGTATAGGTGCATGTAAGTACGTATAAGCGCATGTAAGTATGTGTAAGTGCGTGTAAGTGCATGGTGCATGTCAGTGTGTGTGAGTGTGTGTAAGTTCGTGTAAGTGCATGTAAGTGCGTGTGAGTTCGTGTCAGTGCGTGTAAGTGTGTAAGTGTATGTAAATGCGTGTAAGTGCGTGTAAGTAGGTGTAAATGCGTGTAAGTGTGTGTAAGTGTGTGTAAGTGCGTATAAGTGCGTGTAAGTGCGTTCAAGTGCGTGTAAGTATGTGTCAGTATGTGTTAGTGCATGTAAGTTCATGTAAGTGCGTGTAAGTGTGCGTAAGTGTGTGTAAGTGCGTGTAAGTGCGTGTAAGTACATGTAAGTACGTGTAAGTGCGTGTAAGTGCATGCAAGTGTGTGCAAGTGCATGCAAGTGTATGTAAGTGCGTGTAAATGCGTGTAAGTGCGTGTAAGTGCCTGTAAGCACGTGTAAGTACGTGTCAGTGCGTGTTAGTGCGTGTAAGTTCGTATAAGTGCGTGTACGTGTGTGTAAGTATGTGTAAGTGCGTGTTAATACGTGTAAGTACGTGTAAGTGCGTGTTAGTGCATGTAAGTGCATGCAAGTGAATGTAAGTGTGTGTAAGTACGTGTAAGTGCATGTAAGTGCGTGTAAGTGCGTGTAAGTGCGTGTAAGTGTGTATATGTGTGTTTAAGTGCGTATACGTGTGTGTAAGTACGTGGAAGTACGTGTAAGTGCGTGTAAGTGCGTGTAAGTGCGTGTAAGTGCGTGTAAGTGCGTGTAAGTGCGTGTAAGTGTGTGTAAGTACGTGCCAGTACGTGCCCGTGTGTGCCAGTGCGTCTAAGTTTGTGTAAGTGCGTGTAAGTGCGTGTAAGTATGTGTAAGTGCATTTCAGTACGTGTAAGGGCGTGTAAGTGCGTGTAAGTGCGTGTAAGTACGTGTAAGTGTGTGTAAGTGCGTGTAAGTACGTGTAAGTGCGTATAAGTGTGTGTAAGTGTATGTACGTGCGTGTAAGTTTGTGTGAGTTTGTGTCAGTGCGTGTAAGTGTGTATAAGTGCATGTAAGTGCGTACAAGTACGAGTAAGTGCATGCAAGTGCGTGTCAGTGTGTGTGAGTGTATTTAAGTGTGTGGAAGTGCGTGTAAGTGTATGGAAGTGTGTGTAAGTTCGTGTAAGTACGTGTAAGTGCGTGTACGTTCGTGTAAGTGCATGTACGTGCATGTAAGTACATGTAAGTGCGTGTACGTGTGTATAAGTGCGTGTAAGTACGTGTACATTCGTGTAAGATTGTGTAAGTACGTGTAAGTGCGTGTAAGTGTGTGTAAGTACGTGTAAGTGTGTGTAAGTGCGTGTAAGGGCGTGTAAGTACGTGTAAGTGCGTGTAAGTACGTGTAAGTGCATGTAAGTGCATGTAAGTGTGTGTAAGTGTGTGTAAGTGCGTGTAAGTGTGTGTAAGTGCGTGTAAGTACGTGTAAGTTTGTGTGAGTGCGCGTCAGTGTGTGTAAGTGCGTGTAAGTGCGTGTAAGTGTGTGTAAGTATATGTAAGTGCGTGCAAGTGTGTGTAAAGGCATGTAAGTACGTTTAAGTGTGTGTAAGTGTGTGTAAGTGTGTGTAAGTATGTGTAAGTGCGTGTAAGTGCGTGTAAGTGCGTTTAAGTTTGTGTAAGTGCGTGTAATTATGTGTACGTTCGTGAAAGTGCATGTCAGTGCGTGTAAGTGCGTGTAAGTGTGTGTACGTGTGTGTAAGTACGTGTAAGTACGTGTAAGTTCTTGTAAGTATGTCTAAGTGTGTGTAAGTGCGTGAAGTATGTGTAAGTGCGTATGAGTTCGTGTCAGTGCGTGTAAGTGCGTGTAAGTGCGTGTAAGCGCGTGTCAGTGTGTGTATGTACGTGTAAGTGCGTGTAAGTGTGTGTGAGTGCGTGTAAGTACGTATAAGTACGTGTAAGTGCATGTAAGTGCGTGTACATTTGTGTAAGTGCGTGTAAGTACGTGAAAGTGTTTGTAAGTATGTGTAAGTCCGTATCAGTGCGTGTAAGTGCGTGTAAGTGCGTGTAAGTGCGTGTAAGTGAGTATATGTGCATGTAAGTACGTGTAAGTTTGTACACGTGTGTGTAAATACGTGTAAGTGCGTGTAAGTACGTGTAAGTATGTGTAAGTGTGTGTAAGTGCATGTAAATGCGCATAAGTGCGTGTAAGTATGTGTAAGTGCGTGTAAGTACGTGTAAGTACGTGTAAGTGCGTGTAAGTATGTGTAAGTGTGTGTTAGTGCATGTAAGTGCGTGTCAGTACGTATAAGTGTGTGTAAGTTTGTGTAAATGCGTGTAAGTGCGTGTAAGTTTGTGTAAGTGCGTGTAAGTGTGTGTGAGTGCGTGTGAGTGCGTGTAAGTGTGTGTAAGTGCGTGTAAGTTCGTGTAATAGCGTGTAAGTGCATGTACGTTCGTGTAAATGTGTGCAAGTGCGTGTAAGTACTTGTAAGTGTGTTTACGTGTGTGTAAGTGCGTGTAAGTTTGTGTAAGTTCGTGTAAGTGCGTCTAAGTGTGTGTAAGTTTGTGTAAGTATGTGTAAGTGCGTGTGAGTTCGTGTCAGTACGTGTAAGTGCGTGTAAGTGCATGTAAGTGTGTGTAAGTGCGTGTAAGTGCGTGTAAGTGTGTGTAAGTACGTGTGAGTGTGTACAAGAACGTGTAAGTGTGTGGAAGTGTGTGTAAGTTTGTATAAGTGCGTGGAGGTACGTGTACGTTCATGTAAGTCCGTGTAAGTGCGTGTAAGTGCGTGTAAGTACGTGTAAGTTCGTGCCAGTGCATGTAAGTACGTGTAAGTGCATGTAAGTGCGTGTAAGTGTGTGTAAGTGCGTGTAAGTGCGTGTAAGTTTGTGTAAGTGTGCGCAAGTGTGTATAAGTACGTGTAAGTACGTGTAGGTGTGTGTACGTGTGTGTAAGTGTGTGTAAATGCGTGTAAATGCGTGTAAGTGCATGTAAGTACGTGTAAGTGCGTGTAAGTTTGTGTAAGTATGTGTAAGTGCTTGTAATTGCGTGTAAGTGCATGTAAGTGCGTGTAAGTGCGTGCCAGTGCGTGCCAGTGCATGTAAGTTTATGTAAGTACGTGTAAGTGCGTGTAAGTGCGTGTAAGTGCGTGTAAGTGCATGGAAGTGCGTATAAGTACGTGTAAGGGTGTGTAATTACGTGTAAGTACGTGTAAGTGTGTGTAAGTGTGTGTAAGTGTGTGTAAGTTTGTGTAAGTGCATGTAAGTATGTGTAAGTGCGTGTAAATTGTGTACGTGCGTGTAAGTTGTGTACGTGCGTGTAAGTGTGTGTAAATGTGTGTAAGTGCGTGTAAGTATGTGTAAGTGCATGTAAGTACGTATAAGTGTATGTAAGTGCGTGTAAGTATGTGTAAGTGTGTTTTAGTACGTGTAAGTGCGTGTCAGTGCGTGTAAGTGTGTGTAAGTTCGTGTAAGTGCGTGTAAGTGTGTGTAAGTTCGTGTAAGTGTGTGTAAGTGCGTGTGAGTGCGTGTGAGTGCGTGGAAGTGCTTTTAAGTGCGTGTAAGTGCGTGTAAGTTTGTGTAAGTGCGTGTAAGTGCGTGTACGTTAGTGTATGTGTGTGTAAGTGCGTGTAAGGGCGTGTAAGTGCGTGTAAGTGCGTGTAAGTGCGTGGAAGTGCGTGTAAGTGCGTGTAAGTGCGTGTAAGGGCGTGTAAGTGCGTGTAAGTGCGTGTAAGTGCGTGGAAGTGCGTGTAAGTGCGTGTAAGTGCGTGTAAGGGCGTGTAAGTGCGTGTAAGTGCGTGTAAGTGCGTGGAAGTGCGTGTAAGTGCGTGTAAGTGCGTGTAAGGGCGTGTAAGTGCGTGTAAGTGCGTGTAAGTGCGTGGAAGTGCGTGTAAGTGCGTGTAAGTGCGTGTAAGGGCGTGTAAGTGCGTGTAAGTGCGTGTAAGTGCGTGGAAGTGCGTGTAAGTGCGTGTAAGTGCGTGTAAGGGCGTGTAAGTGCGTGTAAGTGCGTGTAAGTGCGTGGAAGTGCGTGTAAGTGCGTGTAAGTGCGTGTAAGGGCGTGTAAGTGCGTGTAAGTGCGTGTAAGTGCGTGGAAGTGCGTGTAAGTGCGTGTAAGTGCGTGTAAGGGCGTGTAAGTGCGTGTAAGTGCGTGTAAGTGCGTGGAAGTGCGTGTAAGTGCGTGTAAGTGCGTGTAAGGGCGTGTAAGTGCGTGTAAGTGCGTGTAAGTGCGTGGAAGTGCGTGTAAGTGCGTGTAAGTGCGTGTAAGGGCGTGTAAGTGCGTGTAAGTGCGTGTAAGTGCGTGTAAGTGCGTGTAAGTTTGTGTAAGTGTGTGTAAGTACGTGTAAGTGCGTGTAAGTGCGTGTGAGTTCGTGTAAGTGTGTGTAAGTGCGTGAATATGCGTGTAAGTGCGTGTAAGTGCATGTAAGTGCGTGTGAGTGCGTGTAAGTGCATGTAAGTGCATGTAAGTGCGTGTAAGTATGTGTAAGTGCGTGTTAGCGCATGTAAGTGCGTGTCAGTGCGTGTGAGTGTGTGTAAGTTTGTGTAAGTGCGTGTAAGTGCGTGTAAGTTTGTGTAAGTGCATGTAAGTGTGTGTAAGTTCGTGTAATAGCGTGTAAGTGTGTGTACATTCGTGTAAGTGCGTGCAAGTGCATGTAAGTGCGTGTAAGTGCGTGTACGTGTGTTTAAGTACGTGTAAGTGCGTGTAAGTACGTGTAAGTTTGTACCAGTGCATGTAAGTACGTGTAAGTGCATGTAAGTGCGTGAAAGTGTGTGTAAGTGCGTGTAAGTGCGTGTAAGTTTGTGTAAGTGTGCGCAAGTGTGCATAAGTACGTGTAAGTACGTGTAGGTGTGTGTACGTGTGTGTAAGTGTGTGTAAATGTGTGTAAATGTGTGTAAGTACATGTAAGTACGTGTAAGTGCGTGTAAGTTTGGGTAAGTATGTGTAAGTGCTTGTAATTGCGTGTAAGTACATGTAAGTGCGTGTAAGTGCGTGCCAGTGCATGTAAGTTTATATAAGTACGTGTAAGTGCGTATAAGTGCGTGTAAGTGCGTGTAAGTGCATGTAAGTGCGTGTAAGTACGTGTAAGTGTGTGTAATTATGTGTAAGTACGTGTAAGTGTGTGTAAGTGTGTGTAAGTGTGTGTAAGTTTGTGTAAGTGCATGTTAGTATGTGTAAGTGCGTGTAAATTGTGTACGTGCGTGTAAGTGTGTGTAAATGCGTGTAAGTGCGTGTAAGTACGTGTAAGTGCATGTAAGTACGTATAAGTGTATGTAAGTGCGTGTAAGTATGTGTAAGTGTGATTTAGTACGTGTAAGTGCGTGTCAGTGCGTGTAAGTGTGTGTAAGTTCATGTAAGTGCGTGTAAGTGTGTGTAAGTTCGTGTAAGTGTGTGTAAGTGCGTGTGAGTGTGTGTGAGTGCGTGGAAGTGCTTGTAACTGCGTATAAGTGCGTGTAAGTTCGTGTAAGTGCGTGTAAGTGCGTGTACGTTAGTGTATGTGTGTGTAAGTGCGTGTAAGGGCGTGTAAGTGCGTGTAAGTGCGTGTAAGTTTGTGTAAGTGTGTGTAAGTACGTGTAAGTGCATGTAAGTGCGTGTGAGTTTGTGTAAGTGTGTGTAAGTTCGTGTAAATGTGTATAAGTGCGTGTAAGTGCGTGTAAGTGCGTGTGAGTGCGTGTAAGTGCGTGTTAGTGCATGTAAGTGCGTGTCAGTGCGTGTGAGTGTGTGTAAGTTTGTGTAAGTGCGTGTAAGTGCGTGTAAGTTCGTGTAAGTGCGTGTAAGTGTATGTGAGCGAGTGTGAGTGCGTGTAAGTACGTGTAAGTGCATGTAAGTGCGTTTAAGTTCGTGTAATAGCGTGTAAGTGTGTGTACATTCGTGTAAGTGCGTGCAAGTGCATGTAAGTGCGTGTAAGTGCGTGTACGTGTGTATAAGTGCGTGTAAGTTCGTGTAAGTTCGTGTAAGTGTGTGTAAGTGTGTGTGAGTTTGTGTCAGTGCGTGTAAGTGCGTGTAAGTACATGTAAGTGCGTGTAAGTACGTGTAAGTGCGTGTAAGTGCGTGTAAGTGTGTGTAAGTGCACATGAGTGTGTATAAGAATGTGTAAGTGTGTGTATGTGCGTGTAAGTTTGTGTAAGTGCGTGTAAGTGCGTGTACGTTCATGTAAGTCTGTGTAAGTGCGTGTAAGTACGTGTAAGTACGTGTGAATTCGTGCCAGTGCGTGTAAGTGCATGTAAGTGCATGTAAGTGCGTGTAAGTACGTGTAAGTGTGTGTAAATGTGTGTAAGTTCGTGTAAGTGTGTGAAAGTACGTGTAAGTGTGTGCAAGTGCGTGTAGGTACGCGTAAGTGCGTCTAAGTGCGTGTAAATGCGTGTAAGTGCGTGTAAGTACATGTAAGTGCGTGTAAGTGTGTGTAAGCGCGTGTAAGTATGTGTAAGTGCGTGTAAGTGCGTGTAAATACGTGTAAGTGCGTGTAAGTGCATATAAGTATGTGTAAGTGTGTATAAGTACGTGTATGTACGTATAAGTGTGTATAAGTGCGTGTAAGTGCATATAAGTTTGTGTAAGTTTGTGTAAGTGCGTGTAAGTGTGTATAAGTTTGTGTAAGTGCTTGTAAGTGTGTGTGAGTTCGTATCAGTGCGTGTAAGTGCATGGAAGTGCGTGTAACTGCATGTAAGTGTGTGTAAGTACGTGTAAGTGCGTATAAGTACGTGTGAGTGTGTGTAAGTGCATGTACGTTTGTGTAAGTCCGTGTAAGTGTGTCTAAGTGTGTGTAAGTGTGTGTAAGTTCGTGTCAGTGTGTGTAAGTGCATGTAAGTGCGTGTATGTACGTGTAAGTGCGTGTAAGTGCGTGTAAGTGCATTTAAGTTCGTGTAAGTGCGTGTAAGTGCGTGTAAGTGCGTGTAAGTGCGTGTAAGTGCGTGTAAGTGCGTGTAAGTATGTGTAAGTTTATGTAAGTGTGTTTAAGTGCGTGTAAGTGAGTGTAATTGCGTGTAGGTGCGTGTAAGTGCGTGTAAGTGCGTATAAGTTTGTGTAAGTGCATGTAAGTATGTGTAAGTCCATGTTAGTACATGTAAGTGCGTATAAGTGCGTGTAAGTGCGTGTACATGCGTATCAGTGCGTGTAAGTGCGTGTAAGTGCGTGTAAGTGCGTATAAGTACGTGTAAGTATGTGTAAGTGTGTGTAAGTGCGTGTAAGTGCGTGTCAGTGTGTGTAAGTACGTATAAGTTCGTGTAAGTACGTGTAAGTTCGTGTAAGTGCGTGTAAGTGCGTGTAAGTGCGTGTAAGTGTGTGTCAGTGCGTGTAAGTGTGTGCCAGTGCGTTCCAGTGCGTATAAGTTCGTGTAAGTGCGTATAAATGCGTGTAAGTGCGTGTAAGTGCGTGTAAGTGCGTATAAGTGCGTGTAAGTGCGTGTACATGCGTATCAGTGCGTGTAAGTGCGTGTAAGTGCGTGTAAGTACGTATAAGTTCGTGTAAGTACGTGTAAGTGCGTGTAAGTGCGTGTAAGTGCGTATAAGTGCGTGTAAGTGCGTGTACATGCGTATCAGTGCGTGTAAGTGCGTGTAAGTGCGTGTAAGTACGTATAAGTTCGTGTAAGTACGTGTAAGTGCGTGTAAGTGCGTGTAAGTGCGTATAAATGCGTGTAAGTGCGTGTAAGTGTGTGTAAGTGCGTGTAAGTGCGTGTAAGTGTGTATAAGTGCGTGTAAGTGCGTGTAAGTGCGTGTAAGTGCGTGTAAGTGCGTGTAAGTGTGTGTAAGTTTGTGTAAGTTCGTAGAAGTGCGTGTAAGTGTGTGTACGTTCGTGTAAGTGCGTGTAAGTGCGTGTGTGTTCGTGTCAATGCGTGTAAGTACGTGTAAGTGCGTGTAAGTGCGTGTAAGTGCGTATAAGTGCGTGTAAGTGCGTGTAAGTACGTGTAAGTACGTGTGAGTATGTGTAAGTGCGTGTAAGTGTGTCTAAGTTCGTGTAAGTGTGAGTGAGTGCGTGTAAGCACGTGTACGGTCATGTAAGTGCGTGTAAGTATGTGTAAGTATGTGTAAGTGTGTGTGAGTGTGTGTAAGTGTGTGTAAGTGCGTGTAAGTTCGTGTAAGTTCGTGTAAGTTCGTGTAAGTGCGTGTAAGTTTGTGTAAGTTTGTATAAGTGCGTGGAAGTGCGTGTAAGTGTGTGTAAGTACGTGTAGGTGCATGTATGTGCGTGTAAGTGTGTGTAAGTTTGTATAAGTAAGTATAAGTATGTGTAAGTGCGTGTAAGTGCATGTTAGTGCGTGTAAGTGCGTGTAAGTGCGTGTAAATGCGTATAAGTGCGTGTAAGTGCGTATAAGTGCGTGTAAATACGTATAAGTGTGTGTAAGTACGTGTAAGTGCATGTAAGTATGTGTAAGTACGTGTAAGTGCGTGTAAGTGCGTGTCAGTGCGTGTAAGTGCATGTAAGTTCGTGTAAGTGCGTGTAAGTGCGTGTAAGTGTGTGCAAGTACGTGTATGTGCGTGTAAGTGTATGTAAGTGTGTGTAAGTGTGTGCAAGTGCATGCAAGTGCGTGTAAGTGCGTGTAAGTGCATGTAAGTGTGTATAAGTGTGTGTAAGTTCGTGTAAGTGTGTGTAAGTATGTGTAAGTGTGTGTTAGTGCGTGTAAGAGCGTGTAAGTGTGTGTAAGTGCGTGTAAGTGCATGTAAGTTCGTGCAAGTACGTGTAAATGCATGTAAGCGCGTAAAGGTGTGTGTAAGTCTGTCTAAGTGCGTGTAAGTGCGTGTAAGTGAGTGTAAGTGCGTGTAAGTGCGTGCAAGTGTGTGCCAGTGCATGCCAGTGCATGCCTGTGCGTGTAAGTTCGTGTAAGTATGTGTAAGTGTGTGTAAGTGCGTGTAAGTGCGTGTAAGTGCATTTAAGGGAGTGTAAGTACATATAAGTGTGTGTAAGTGCGTATAAGTGCGTGTAAGTACATGTAAGTATGTGTAAGTGCGTGTAAGTGCATGTAAGTATATGTAAGTGCGTGTAAGTTCGTGTAAGTTCGTGTAAGTGCGTGTAAGTGTGTGTAAGTTTGTGTAAGTGAGTGTAAGTGCGTGTGAGTTCGTGTCTGTGAGTGTAAGTGCGTGTAAGTGCGTGTAAGTGTGTGTGAGTGTGTATAATTACGTGTATGTACGTGCAAGTGCATGTGAGTGCGTGTAAGTGCGTGTAAGTGTGTGTAAGTGCGTGTACATTCGTGTAAGTGCATGTAAGTGTGTATAAGTGTGTATAAGTACGTGTAAGTGCATTTAAGTGCGTGAAAGTGCGTGAAATTGCGTGTAAGTGCGTGTAAGTGCGTGTAAGTGTGTGTAAGTTTGTGTAAGTGCGGATAGATGCGTGTACATTTGTGTAAGTGCGTGTAAGTGCGCGTAAGTGCATGTAAGTACGTGTACGTGTGTGTAAGTGGGTATAAGTGCGTGTAAGTTCATGTAAGTTTGTGTAAGTGCGTGTAAGTGTGTGTAAGTACGTGTAAGTGCGTGTAAGTGCGTGTGAGTTCGTGTCAGTACGTATAAGTGCGTGTAAGTGCGTGTAAGTACGTGTAAGTGCATGTAAGTACGTGTGGGTGTGTGCAAGTGCGTGTAAGTGCGTGTAAGTGCGTGTAAGTTCGTGTAAGTGTGTGTAAGTGCGTGTACATTTAAGTAAGTGTGTGTAAGTACGTGTAAGTACGTGTAAGTGTGTGTAAGCGCGTGTAAGTGCATGTCAGTGCGTATAAGTGCGTGTAAGTATGTGTAAGAGCATGTTAGTGCATGTAAGTGCGTGTTAGTGCATTTAAGTGCGTGTCAGTGCGTGTAAGTGCGTGTAACTTCGTGTAAGTGCGTGTAAGTGCGTGTAAGTTCGTGTAAGTGCGTGTAGGTGTGTGTACTTTCGTGTAAGTGCGTGCAAGTGCGTGTAAGTGCGTGTACGTGCGTGTATGTATGTGTAAGTGCGTGTAAGTTCGTGTAAGTTCGTGTAAGTACGTGTAAGTGTGTGTAAGTTCGTGTAAGTGCGTGTAAGTGCGTGTGAGTTTGTGTCAGTACGTGTAAGTACGTGTAAGTGCATGTAAGTGCATGTAAGTGTGTATAAGTGCGTTTTAGTGCGTGTAAGTGCGTGTAAGTTTGTGTGAGTGCGTGTAAGTGCGTGTAAGTGTGTGTAAGTGCGTGTAAATTTGTGTACGTGCGTGTAAGTACGTGTACGTTCATGTAAGGCCGTGTAAGTATGTTTAAGTGTGTGTAAGTGCGTGTAAGTTTGTGCCAGTGCGTGTAAGTACGTGTAAGTGCGTGTAAGTACGTGTAAGTGTCTGTAAGTGCATGTAAGTACGTGTAAGTTCGTGTAAGTGTGTATAAGTGCGTGTAAGTACGTGTATGTGCGTGTAGTTGCGTTTAAGTGCGTGTAAGTGCGTGTAATTACGTGTAAGTGTGTGTAAGTATGTGTAAGGCCGTGTTAGTGCGTGTAAGTGCGTGTAATTGCGTGTATGTGTGTGTAAGTGCGTGTAAATGCATGTAAGTGCGTGTAAGTGCGTGTAAGTGCGTGTAAGTGCGTGTAAGTGCGTGTAAGTGCGTGTAAGTGCGTGCAAGCGTGTATAAGTGTGTGTAAGTACGTGTAAGTGCGTGTAAGTACGTGTAAGTGCGTGTAAGTACGTGTAAGTGCGTGTAAGTACGTGTAAGTGCGTGTAAGTACGTGTAAGTGCGTGTAAGTACGTGTAAGTGCGTGTAAGTACGTGTAAGTGCGTGTAAGTACGTGTAAGTGCGTGTAAGTACGTGTAAGTGCGTGTAAGTACGTGTAAGTGCGTGTAAGTGCGTGTAAGTGCGTGTATGTGTGTGTAAGTGCGTGTAAGTGCATGTAAGTGCGTGTAAGTGCGTGTAAGTGCGTGTAAGTGCGTGTAAGTGCGTGTAAGTGCGTGTAAGTGCGTGCAAGCGTGTATAAGTGTGTGTAAGTACGTGTAAGTGCATGTAAGTATGTGTAAGTGCTTGTCAGTGCGTGTAAGTGCGTGTAAGTTTGTGTAAGTGCGTGTAAGTTCGTGTAAAGGCGTGTAATAGCATGTAAGTGCGTGTAAGTACGTTTAAGTGCATGTAAGTGCGTGCCAGTGCATGCCAGTGCATGTAAGTTTGTGTATGTGCGTGTAAGTACGTGTAAGTGCGTGTAAGTGGGTGTAAGTACGTATAAGTGCGTGTAAGAACATGTAAGTGTGTGTAAGTACGTGCAAGTGTGTGTAAGTGTGTGTAAGTGCGTGTAAGTGCATGTAAGTTCGTGTAAGTTTGTGTACATGCGTGTAAGTGTGTGTAAGTTTGTGTAAGTGCGTGTAAGTGGTATGAGTTCGTGTCATTGTGTGTAAGTGCGTGTAAGTACGTGCAAGTAGGTCTAAGTGCCTTTAAGTGCGTGTAAGTGCATGTAAGTGCGTGTAAGTGCGTGTAAGTGCGTGTACATTTGTATAAGTGTTTGTAAGTGCATGTAAGTGCGTGTAAGTGTGTGTATGTTCATGTAGGTGTGTGTAAGTGTGTGTAAGTGCGTGTAAGTGCGTGTAAGTACGTGTAAGTGTGTGTAAGTGCGTGTAAGTTCGTATAAGTGCGTGTAAGTACGTGTAAGTGCGTGTAAGTGCGTGTAGGTACGTGTAAGTGCGTGTAGGTGCGTGTATGCTTGGTTAATGCGTGTAAGTTTGTGTAAGTGTGTGTAAGTACATGTAAGTACGTGTAAGTGCGTGTAAGTGCGTGTAAGTGCGTGTAAGTGCGTGTAAATGCGTGTAAGTGTGTGTAAGTGCGCGTAAGTGCGTGTAAGTGCGTGTGAGTGCGTGTTAGTGTGTGTACGTGCGTGTAAGTGCGTGTAAGTATGTGTAAGTGTGTGTTAGTGCGTGTAAGTGCGTGCCAGTGCGTGTAAGTGCGTGTAAGTTTGTGTAAGTGCGTGTAAGTTAGTGTAAGTGTGTGTAAGTGCATGTGAGTGTGTGTGAGTGTGTGTAAGTGCGTTTAAGTGCGTGTAAGTGCGTGTAAGTTCATGCAAGTATGTGTAAGTGTGTGTACATTCGTGTAAGTGCGTGCAAGTGCGTGTACGTGCGTCTAAGTGCGTGTGCGTGTGTGTAAGTGCATGTAAGTTTGTGTAAGTTCGTGTAATTGCGTGTAAGTGTGTGTAAGTTTGTGTAAGTGTGTGTAAGTGCGTGTGAGTTTGTGTCAGTGCGTGTAAGTGTGTGTAAGTGCGTGTAAGTGCGTGTAAGTGCGTGTAAGTGCGTGTAAGTGCGTGTGAGTGCGTGTAAGTATGTGTAAGTGTGTGTAAGTGCGTGTAAGTTCGTGCTAGTGCGTGTAAGTGCGTGTAAGTACGTGTAAGTGTGTGTAAGTATAAGTGCGTGTGTGTAAGTGCGTGTAAGTGCGTGTAAGTGCGTGTAAGTGCGTGTAAGTGCGTGTGAGTGCGTGTAAGTATGTGTAAGTGTGTGTAAGTGCGTGTAAGTTTTTGTAAGTGTGCGTAAGTGCGTGTACGTTCACGTACGTCCGTGTAAGTACGTGTAAGTGGGTGTAAGTGCGTGTAAGTTCGTGCTAGTGCGTGTAAGTGCGTGTAAGTGCATGTAAGTGCATGTAAGTGCGTGCAAGTGCGTGTAAGTGCGTGTAAGTTCGTGTAAGTGTGTATAAGTATGTGTAAGTGCGTGTAAGTGCGTGTAGGTACGTGTAAGTGCGTGTAAGTGCATGTACGTTTGTGTAAGTGCATGTAAGTATGTGTAAGTCCGTGTTAGTGTGTGTAAGTGCATGTAAGTGCGTGTAAGTACGTGTAAATGCGTGTAAGTGCGTGTAAGTGCGTGTAAGTATGTGTAAGTGCGTATAAGTGTGTATAAGCGTATGTAAGTATGTGTAAGTGCGTGTAAGTACGTGTAAGTCTGTGTCAGTGCGTATAAGTACATGTAAGTTTGTGTAAGTGCATGTAAGTTTGTGTAAGTGGTGTAAGTGCGAATAAGTGCGTGTAAGTACGTGCAAGTGCGTGTAAGTGCGTGTAAGTATGTGTAAGTGTGTGTAAGTACGTGTAAGTACGTGTAAGTGTGTGTAAGTGCGTGTAAGTGCATGTAAGTTTGTGTAAGTTTGTGAAAGAGCGTGTAAGTGTGTGTGCGTTCGTGTAAGTGCGTATAAGTGCGTGTGAATTTGTGTCAGTGTGTGTAAGTGCGTGTAAGTACGTGTAAGTGCGTGTAAGTATGTGTAAGTGTGTGTAAGTGCGTGTAAGTGCGTGTAAGTGCGTGTGAGTGCGTGTAAGTGCGTGTATATTTGTGTAAGTGCATGTAAGTGCGTGTAAGTACGTGTAAGTACATGTAAGTGTGTGTCAGTGCGTGTAAGCATGTGTAAGTGCGTGTATGTGCGTGTAAGTGCGTGAACGTTTGTGTAAGTGCGTGTAAGTATGTGTAAGTGCGTGTAAGTACGTGTAGGTACGTGTAAGTGCGTGTACGTGCGTGTAAGTTCGTGTAATTGTGTGTAAGTACGTGTAAGTACGTATAAGTACATGTAAGTGTGTGTAAGTGTGTGTAAGTGTGTGTAAGTGCGTGTAAGTGTGTATAAGTGCGTGTAAGTGCGTGTAAGTGCGAGTAAGTGCGTATAAGTGCGTGTAAGTGCGTGTAAGTGCGTGTATGTGCGTGTAAGTATGTGGAAGTGCGTGTTAGTGTGTGCAAGTGCCTGTCAGTGCGTGTTAGTACGTGTAAGGTCGTGTAAGTACGTGTAAGTGCGTGTAAGTTCGTGTAAGTGCGTGTAAGTAAGTGTGAGTATGTGTGAGTGTGTGTAAGTACGTGTAAGTGCGTATAAGTGCGTGTAAGTTTGTGTAAGTGCGTGTAGGTGAGTGTACGTTTGTGTAAGTACATGTAAGTGCGTGTGAGATCGTGTCAGTACGTGTAAGTACGTGTCAGTGCGTGGAAGTGCGTGTAAGTGCGTGTAAGTACGTGTAAGTGTATGTAAGTGCATGTAAGTACGTGTGAGTGCGAGTAAGTGCGTGTAAGTGCGTGTAAGTATATGTAAGTTCGTGTAAGTGCCTGTAAGGGCGTGAACGTTCATGTAAGTCCGTGTAAGTACATGTAAGTGCGTGTAAGTGCGTGTAAGTTTATGCCAGTGCGTGTAAGTGCGTGTAAGTGCGTGTAAGTGCGTGTAAGTGCGTGTAAGTGCGTGTAAGTACGTGTAAGTGCGTGTAAGTGTGTATAAGTGCGTGTAAGTGCGTGTAGGTGCGTGTATGTGCGTGTAAGTGCGTGTAAGTGCGTGTAAGTACGTGTCAGTTTGTGTAAGTGCGTGTAAGTGTGTGTAAGTGCGTGTAAGCATGTTTACGTTCGTGTAAGTACGTGCAAGTGCGTGTGAGTGCGTGTATGTGCGTGTAAGTTTGTGTAAGTGTGTGTAAGTGTGTGTAGGTGCGTGTAAGTGTGTGTAAGTGCGTGTAAGCATGTTTACGTTCGTGTAAGTACGTGCAAGTGCGTGTGAGTGCGTGTATGTGCGTGTAAGTTTGTGTAAGTGTGTGTAAGTGTGTGTAGGTGCGTGTAAGTGTGTGTAAGTGCGTGTAAGCATGTTTACGTTCGTGTAAGTACGTGCAAGTGCGTGTGAGTGCGTGTATGTGCGTGTAAGTTTGTGTAAGTGTGTGTAAGTGTGTGTAGGTGCGTGTAAGTGTGTGTAAGTGCGTGTAAGCATGTTTACGTTCGTGTAAGTACGTGCAAGTGCGTGTGAGTGCGTGTATGTGCGTGTAAGTTTGTGTAAGTGTGTGTAAGTGTGTGTAGGTGCGTGTAAGTGTGTGTAAGTGCGTGTAAGCATGTTTACGTTCGTGTAAGTACGTGCAAGTGCGTGTGAGTGCGTGTATGTGCGTGTAAGTTTGTGTAAGTGTGTGTAAGTGTGTGTAGGTGCGTGTAAGTGTGTGTAAGTGCGTGTAAGCATGTTTACGTTCGTGTAAGTACGTGCAAGTGCGTGTGAGTGCGTGTATGTGCGTGTAAGTTTGTGTAAGTGTGTGTAAGTGTGTGTAGGTGCGTGTAAGTGTGTGTAAGTGCGTGTAAGCATGTTTACGTTCGTGTAAGTACGTGCAAGTGCGTGTGAGTGCGTGTATGTGCGTGTAAGTTTGTGTAAGTGTGTGTAAGTGTGTGTAGGTGCGTGTAAGTGTGTGTAAGTGCGTGTAAGCATGTTTACGTTCGTGTAAGTACGTGCAAGTGCGTGTGAGTGCGTGTATGTGCGTGTAAGTTTGTGTAAGTGTGTGTAAGTGTGTGTAGGTGCGTGTAAGTGTGTGTAAGTGCGTGTAAGTATGTGTAAGTGCGTGTTAGTATGTGTAAGTGCGTGTCAGTGCGTGTAAGTGCGTGTCAGTTTGTGTAAGTGCGTGTAAGTGTGTGTAAGTTTGTGGAAGTGCGTGTAAGTGCGTGTGATTGCGTGTGAGTGCGTGTAAGTGTGTGTAAGTGCGTGTAAGTGCGTGTAAGTTTGTGTAAGTGCGTGTAAGCATGTTTACGTTCGTGTAAGTACGTGCAAGTGCGTGTGAGTGCGTGTATGTGCGTGTAAGTTTGTGTCAGTGTGTGTAAGTGTGTGTAAGTGCGCGTAAGTGCGTGTAAGTGCACGTAAGTGCGTGTAAGTGCGTGTAAGTTTGTGTAAGTGTGTATAAGTGCGTGTAAGTGTGTGTAGGTGCATGTAGGTGCGTGTAAGTATGTGTAAGTGCGTGTAAGTTTGTATAAGTATGTATAAGTATGTGTAAGTTCGTGTTAGTGAGTGTAAGTGTGTGTAAGTGCATGTAAGTGCGTGTAAATGCTTATAAGTGCGTGTAAGTTTGTGTAAGTGCATGTAAGTACGTGTAAGCACGTGTAAGTATGTGTAAGTGTGTGTAAGTACGTGTAAGTGTGTGTCGGTGCGTGTAAGTGTGTATACATTCATGTAAGTGCATATACGTTTGTGTGAGTGCATGTAAGTGCGTATAAGTGCGTGTTAGTGCGTGTAAGTGTGTGTAAGTGCGTGTAAGTGCGTGTAAGTGTGTGCCAGTACATGCCAGTGCGTGTACGTTTGTGTAAGTGCCAGTCAGTACGTGTAAGTGTGTGTAAGTACGTGTAAGTGCGTGTAAGTGCGTGTAATTATGTGTAAGTACGTGTGAGTTTGTGTCAGTACGTGTAAGTGTGTGTAAGTGCGTGTAATTGTGTGTAAGTGCGTGTAAGTGCGTGTAAGTGCGTGTAAGTGTATGTGAGCGAGAGTAAGTACGTATAAGTGCGTATAAGTTTGTGTAAGTGTGTGTGAGTACGTGTAAGTGCGTGTACGTTCGTATAAGTGTGTGTAAGTGTGTGTAAGTGTGTGTAAGTGCGTGTAAGTGTGTGTAAGTACGTGTACGTGCGTGTAAGTTTGTATAAGTTTGTGTAAGTTCGTATAAGTGCGTGTAAGTTTGTGTAAGTGGGTGTAAGTGTGTGTGAGTGCGTGTGAGTGCGTGTAAGTACGTGTAAGTGCGTGTAAGTGCGTGTAAGTTCGTGTCAGTGCGTGTAAGTGCATGTAAGTACGTGTAAGTACATGTAAGTGTATGTAAGTGCGTGTAAGTGCGTGTAAGTTTGTGTATGTGTGTATAAGTGCGTGTAAGTGCGTGTAAGTGCGTATAGGTACGTGTATGTGCGTGTAAGTGCGTGTAAGTTCGTGTAAGTGCGTGTGAGTACATGTAAGTATGTGTAAGTGCGTTGTAGTGTGTGTAAGTGTGTGTCAGTACGTGTAAGTGCGTGTAAGTTTGTGTAAGTGCGTGTAAGTACGTGTAAGTTTGTGTTAGTGCGTGTAAGTGCGTGTGAGTGTGTGTGAGTGCGTGTAAGTGCGTGTAAGTACATGTAAGTGCGTGTACGTACGTGTAAGTGTGTGAACGTTCGTGTAAGTGCGTGCAAGTACGTGTAAGTGCGTGTACGTGTGTGTAAGTTCGTGTAAGTTCATGTAAGTTCGTGTAAGTGCGTGTAAGTGTGTGTAAGTTTGTGTAAGTGCGTGTAAGTGTGTGTGAGTTCGTGTCAGTGCGTATAAGTGCGTGTAAGTGCGTGTATGTACGTGTAAGTATGTGTAAGTGCGTGTGAGTACGTGTAAGTGTGTGTAAGTGCGTGGAAGTATGTATAAGTTCGTGTAAGTACGTGTAAGTGCGTGTACGTTCATGTAACTCCGTGTAAGTACATATAAGTGCGTGTAAGTGCGTGTAAGTTCGTGCCAGTTCGTGTAAGTATGTGTAAGTGTGTGTACGTTCGTGTAAGTGCGTGCAAGTGCGTACAAGTACGTGTAATTGCGTGTACGTGTGTGTAAGTTTGTGTAAGTTCGTGTAAGTTCGTGTAAGTGCGTGTAAGTATATGTACGTTTGTGTAAGTGCGTGTAAGTGTGTATGATTTCATGTCAGTGCGTGTAGGTGCGTGTAAGTGCATGTAAGTACGTGTAAGTGTGTGTAAGTAGGTGTAAGTACGTATGAGTACGTGGAAGTGTGTGTAAGTACGTGGAAGTATGTATACGTTCGTGTAAGTGCGTGTAAGTGCGTGTAAGTTCGTGCCAGTGCGTATAAGTGCGTGTAAGTGCGTGCAAGTGCGTGAAAGTGGTTGTAAGTGCGTGTAAGTGCATGTAAGTTCGTGTATGTGTGTATATGTGCGTGTAAGTGCATGTAAGTGCGTGTATGTGCGTGTAAGTCCATGTAAGTGCGTGTAAGTTCATGTAAGTGCGTGTAAGTATGTGTAAGTCCGTGTTAGTGCGGGTAAGTGCGTGAAAGTGTGTGTACATGCATGTAAGTTTGTGTAAGTGCGTGTAAGTGCGTGTAAGTGCATGTAAGCGTGTGTAAGTATGTGTAAGTGTGTGTAAGTGCGTGTAAGTGCGTGTCGGTGCGTGTAAGTATGTGTAAGTTCGTGTAAGTGCGTATATGTTCATGTAAGTGCGTGTAAGTGCGTGTAAGTGCGTGTAAGTGCGTGTTAGTGCGTGTAAGTGCGTGTAAGTGTGTGCCAGTATGTGCCTGTGCGTGTAAGTGTGTGTAAGTATGTGTAAGTACGTGTAAGTGCGTGTAAATGCGTATAAGTGCGTGTAAGTGTATGTAAGTGCGTGTAAGTGTGTGTAAGTGCGTGTAAGTACGTGTAAGTACGTGTAAGTGCGTGTAAGTACGTGTAAGTGCGTATAAGTGTGTGTAAGTACGTGTAAGTGCGTATAAGTGTGTGTAAGTACGTGTAAGTGCGTATAAGTGTGTGTAAGTACGTGTAAGTGCGTATAAGTGTGTGTAAGTACGTGTAAGTGCGTGTAAATGCGTGTAAGTGCGTGTAAGTGCGTGTAAGTTCGTGTAAGTGCGTGTAAGTGCGTGTAAGTGCGTGTAAGTGCGTGTTAGTGCGTGTAAGTGCGTGTAAGTGTGTGCCAGTATGTGCCTGTGCGTGTAAGTTTGTGTAAGTATATGTAAGTACGTGTAAGTGCGTGTAAATGCGTATAAGTGCGTGTAAGTGTATGTAAGTGCATGTAAGTGTGTGTAAGTGCGTGTAAGTGCGTGTAAGTGCGTGTAAGTGTGTGTAAGTGCGTATAAGTACGTGTAAGTTTGTGTAAGTGCGTATGAGTGCGTGTAAGTGCGTGTACATTTGTGTAAGTGCGTGTAACTGTGTGTAAGTGCGTGTAAGTGTGTGTAGGTGCGTATAAGTGCGTGTAAGTACGTGTAAGTTTGTGTAAGTACGTGTAAGTATGTGTAAGTGCGTGTAAGTGCGTGTAAGTGCGTGTAAGTGCGTGTAAGTACGTCTAAATGCGTGTAAGTACGTGTAAGTGCATGTAAGTGCGTGTAAGTACATGTAAGTGCGTATAAGTGTGTGTAAGTACGTGTAAGTGCGTATAAGTGTGTGTAAATGCGTGTGAGTTTCTGTAAGTTCGTGTAAGTGCGTATAACTTTGTGTAAGTGCGTTTAAGTGCGTGTGAGTATGTGTCACTGTGTGTAAGTGCATGTAAGTGCGTGTAAGTGCATGTTTGTGCGTGTAAGTGTGTGTGAGTGCGTGCAACTGCATGTGAGTGCGTGTAAGTGCGTGTAAGTTTGTGTAAGTGCGTGTAAGTACGTATAAGTTCGTAAAAGTATGTGGAAGTGTGTGTAAGTGCGTGTAGGTGCGTATAAGTGCGTGTAAGTACGTGTACGTTTGTGTAAGTGTGTGTAAGTACGTGTAAGTACGTGTAAGTGCGTGTAAGTGTGTGTAAGTGCGTGTAAGTACGTTTAAATGCGTGTAAGTGTGTGTAAGTGCATGTAAGTGCGTGTAAGTACATGTAAGTGCGTGTAAGTGTGTGTAAGTACGTGTAAGTGCATGTAAGCATGTGTAAGTATGTGTAAGTGCGTGTAAGTGCGTGCCAGTGCGTGTAAGTGCGTGTAAGTTCGTGTAAGTGCGTGTAAGTCCGTGTAAGTATTTGTGTGTGTGTGTGTAAGTATGTGTAAGTGCGTGTTAGTGTGTGTAAGAGCGAATAAACGCGTGTAAGTGCGTGTAAGTGCGTGTAAGTTCGTGCAAGTGCGTGTAAGTGCGTGTAAGTGTGTGTAAGTGCGTGTAAGTGCGTATAAATGCGTGTAAGTGCGTGTAAGTGCGTGTAATTGCGTGTATGTGCAACTGCGTGCCAGTGTGTGCCAGTGTGTTCCAGTGCGTGTAAGTTCGTGTAAGTACGTGTAAGTGCATGTAAGTGCGTGTAAGTGCGTGTAAGTGCGTGTAAGGGCATGTAAGTGCGTTTAAGTACGTATAAGTGCGTGTAAGTGCGTATGAGTATGTGTAAGTGCGTGTAAGTACGTGCAAGTGCGTGCCATTGCGTGCCAGTGTGTGCCAGTACGTGTAAGTTCGTGTAAGTACGTGTAAGTGCGTGTAAGTACGTGTAAGTACGTGTAAGTGCGTGTAAGGGCATGGAAGTGCGTATAAGTTCGTATAAGTATGTGTAAGTGCGTATACGTTCGTGTAAGTGCGTGGAAGTGCGTGTAAGTGCGTGTAAGTGTGTGTAAGTGTGTGTGAGTTTGTGTCAATGCGTGTAAGTGCGTGTAAGTACGTGTAAGTGCGTGTAAGTACGTGTTAGTGCGTGTAACTGCGTGTAAGTGTGTGTAAGTGTGTGTGAGTGCTTGTAAGTGTCTGTAAGTGCCTGTATGTGCATGTAAGTTCGTGTAAGTGCGTGTAAGTATGTATACATTTGTGTAAGTCCATGTAAGTGCGTGTAAGTGCATGTAAGTTTGTGTAAGTGCATGTAAGTGCGTGTAAGTGCGTGTAAGTGCGTGTAGGTACGTGTAAGTGCATGTAAGTTTGTGTAAGTGCACGTAAGTATGTGTAAGTCCGTGTAAGTACGTGCAAGTGTGTGTAAGTGTGTGTAAGTGTGTGTAAATGTGTGTAAGTGCGTGTAAGTGCGTGTAAGTATGTGTAAGTATATATAAGTGCATGTAAGTGCGTGTAAGCACATGTAAGTATGTATAAGTGCGTGTAAATGCTTGTAAGTGCGTATCAGTGCGTGTAAGTGTGTGTAAGTTTGTATTAGTGTGTGTAAGTGCGCGTAAGTGCGTGTAAGTGTGTGTAAGTGTGTGTAAGTGCGTGTAAGTGCATGTAAGTATGTGTAAGTGCATGTAAGTGTGTGTAAGTATGTGTCAGTGCGTGTTAGTGTGTGTAAGTTGGTGTAAGTACGTGTTAGTGCGTGTAAGTATGTGTAAGTGCGTGTAAGTGCGTATAAGTGTGTGTAAGTGCGTGTAAGTGCGTGTAAGTTTGTGTAAGTGCATGTAAGTACGTATACGTGCGTGTAAGTCTGTGTAAGTTTGTGTAAGTGCGTGTAAGTACGTGTAATTGTGTATAAGTGCGTGCAAGTGCGTGTAAGTACATGTAAGTGCGTGTAAATGTATGTAAGTGTGTGTAAGTGCGTGCAAGTGTGTGTAAGTACATATAAGTTCGTGTCAATGCATGTAAGTGCGTGTAAGTATGTGTAAGTGCGTGTAAGTATGTGTTAGTGCGTGTAACTGTGTGTAAGTGCGTGTAAGTGTGTGTGAGTGCTTGTAAGTGTGTGTAAGTGCCTGTAAGTGCATGTAAGTTCGTCTAAGTGCGTGTAAGTGCGTGTACATTTGTGTAAGTCCGTGTAAGTGCGTGTAAGTGCGTGTAAGTCCGTGTAAGTTCATGCCAGTGTGTATAAGTGCATGTAAGTGCGTGTAAGTTTGTGTAAGTGCATGTAAGTGTGTGCAAGTGCGTGTAAGTGCGTGTAGGTACGTGGAAGTGCGTGTAAGTTTGTGTAAGTGCACGTAAGTATGTGTAAGTCCGTATAATTACGTGCAAGTGTGTGAAAGTGTGTGTAAGTGCGTGTAAGTGTGTGTAAGTGCGTGTAAGTGCGTGTAAGTTTGTGTAAGTGTATATAAGTGCACGTAAGTGCGTGTAAGCGCATGTAAGTATGTATAAGTGCGTGTAAGTCTGTGTAAGTTTGTGTAAGTGTGTGTAAGTACGTGTAAGTCTGTGTAAGTGCGTGCAAGTGCGTGTAAGTACATGTAAGTGCGTGTAAATGTATGTAAGTGTATATAAGTGCATGTAAGTGTGTGTAAGTGCGTATAAGTACATGTACGTGCATGTAAGCGCATGTATGTATGTGTAAGTGCGTGTAAGTGCGTGTAAGTGCGTGTCAGTGCGTGTAAGTGCGTGTAAGTTTGTGTAAGTGCGTGTAAGTGCGTGTATGTTCGTGTAAGTACGTGTAAATGCGTGTAAGTATGTGTAAGTGTGTGTAAGTGTGTGTAAGTGTGTGTAAATGTGTGTAAGTGCGTGTAAGTGCATGTAAGTATGTGTAAGTGCGTGTAAGTGCGTGTAAGTACGTGTCAGTGCGTGTAAGTTCATGTAAGTACGTGTAACTGCGTGTAAGTGCGTGTAAGTGCGTGTAAGTACGTGTAAGTGCGTAGAAGTGCATGTAAGTGCATGTAAGTGCATGTAAGTATGTTTAAGTGCGTGTAAGTGCATGTAAGTGCATGTAAGTGCATGTAAGTATGTTTAAGTGCGTGTAAGTGCGTGTAAGTGCATGTAAGTGCGTGTAAGTGTGTGCAAGTGCATGCAAGTGCGTGTAAGTGCGTGTAAGTGTGTGTAGGTATGTGTAAGTGCGTAGAAGTGCATGTAAGTGCATGTAAGTGCATGTAAGTATGTTTAAGTGCGTGTAAGTACGTGTAAGTGCGTGTCAGTGTGTGTAAGTGTGTGTAAGTTCGTGTAAATGTGTGTAAGTGCGTGTAAGTCTGTGTCAGTGCGTGTAAGTGTGTAAGTGCGTGTAAATGCATGTAAGTGCGTATAAGTGCGTGTAAGTTCATGTAAGTCTGTGTGAGTGTGTGTAAGTGCGTGTAAATGTGTGTTAGTGCATGTAAGTGCGTGTAAGTGTGTGAAAGTGCATGCAAGTGCGTGTAAGTACGTATAAGTGTGTGTAAGTGCGTGTACGTGCGTGTAAGTGCGTGTAAGTGTATGTAAGTTCGTGCAAGTACGTGTAAGTATGTGTAAGTGTGTGTCAGTGTGTATAAGAGCACGAGCATGTAAGTATGTGTAAGTGCGTATAAGTGTCTGTAAGTGCCTATAAGTGCATGTAAGTTCGTGTAAGTGCGTGTAAGTGCGTGTACATTTGTGTAAGTCCGTGTAAGTACGTGTAAGTTTGTGTAAGTGCATGTAAGTGCATGTAAGTGCGTGTAAGTGCGTGTAGGTACGTGTAAGTGCGTGTAAGTTTGTGTAAGTGCACGTAAGTATGTGTAAGTCCGTGTAAGTACGTGCAAGTGTGTGTAAGTGTGTGTAAGTGCATGTAAATATGTGTAAGTGCATGTAAGTGCGTGTAAGTGTGTGTAAGTGTATATAAGTGCATGTAAGTGCTTGTAAGCACATGTAAGTATGTATAAGTGCGTGTAAGTGCTTGTAAGTGCGTATCAGTGTGTGTAAGTGCGATTAAGTTCGTGTAAGTGTGTGTAAGTGCACGTAAGTACGTGTAAGTGTGTGTAAGTGTGTGTAAGTGCGTGTAAGCGCATGTAAGTATGTGGAAGTACGTGTAAGTGCGTGTAAGTATGTGTCAGTGCGTGTTAGTGTGTGTAAGTTGGTGTAAGTACGTGTTAGTGCGTGTAAGTGTGTGTAAGTGCGTGTAAGTGCGTATAAGTGTGTGTAAGTGCGTGTAAGTGTGTGTAAGTTTGTGTAAGTATGTGTAAGTGCGTGTAAGTACGTATAGGTGCGTGTAAGTCTGTGTAAGTTTGTGTAAGTGTGTGTAAGTACGTGTAAGTCTGTGTAAGTGTGTGCAAGTGCGTGTATGTACATGTAAGTGCGTGTAAATGTATGTAAGTGTATGTAAGTGCGTGTAAGTGTGTGTACGTGCGTATAAGTACATGTAAGTACGTGTAAGTGCATGTATGTATGTGTAAGTGCGTGTAAGTGCGTGTAAGTGCGTGTCAGTGCGTGTAAGTGCGTGTAAGTTCGTGTAAGTGCGTGTAAGTGCGTGTAAGTTTATGTAAGTACGTGTAAATGTGTGTAAGTACGTATAAGTGTGTGTAAGTGTGTGTAAGTGCGTGTAAGTGTGTGTAAGTACGTGTAAGTGCGTGTAAGTATGTGTAAGTGCGTGTAAGTGCGTGTAAGTACGTGTCAGTGCGTGTAAGTTCATGTAAGTACGTGTAAGTGCTTGTAAGTACGTGTAAGTCCGTGTAAGTACGTGTAAGTGCGTGTAAGTGCATGTAAGTGCGTGTAAGTGTGTGCAAGTGCATGCAAGTGCGTGTAAGTGCGTGTAAGTGCGTGTAAGTGTGTGTACGTGCATAAAAGTGCATGTAAGTGCATGTAAGTGCATGTAAGTATGTTTAAGTGCGTGTAAGTGTGTGTAAGTTCGTGTAAGTGCGTGTAAGTGCGTGTAAGTTTGTGTCAGTGCGTGTAAGTGTGTAAGTGCGTGTAAATGCGTGTAAGTGTGTATAAGTGCATGTAAGTGCATGTAAGTGTGTATAAGTGTGTGTAAGTGTGTGTAAATGTGTGTAAGTGCATGTAAGTGTGTGTAAGTACGTGAAAGTGCATGCAAGTGCGTGTAAGTACGTATAAGTGTGTGTAAGTGCGTGTAAGTGCGTGTAAGTGCGTGTAAGTATGTGTAAGTGTGTGTTAGTGCGTGTAAGAGCACGAGCGTGTAAGTACGTGTAAGTGCGTGTAAGTGTGTGTAAGTTCGTGCAAGTGCGTGTAAGTACGTGTAAGTACGTGTAAGTGCGTGTAAGTGCGTGTAAGTGCGTGTAAGTACGTGGAAGTGCATGTAAGTGTGTATAAGTATGTGTAAGTACGTGCAAGTGTGTGCCACTGCGTGCCAGTGTATGCCAGTGCGTGTAAGTGCGTGTAAGTATGTGTAAGATCATGTAAGTGCGTGTAAGTGGGTGTAAACGCGTGTAAGTGCGTGTAAGTACGTGTAAGTGTGGGTAAGTATGTGTAAGTGCGTATAAGTGCGTGTAAGTGCGTGTAAGTGTGTGTAAGTGCGTGTAAGTGCGTGTAGGTTCGTTTGAGTTTGTTTCAGTGGGTGTAAGTGTGTGTAAGTGTGTGTAAGCACGTGTAAGTGTGTGTAAGTGTGTTCACGTGCGTGTAAGTACGTGTAAGTGCGTGTAAGTGCGTGTAAGTGCGTGTAAGTGCGTGTAATTGCGTGTAAGTTCGTGTAAGTACGTGTAAGTACGTGTACGTTCGTTCAAGTGCGTGTAAGTACGTGTAAGTGCATGTAAGTGCGTATGCGTGTGTGTAAGTGTGTGTAAGTGCGTGTAAGTTCATGTAAGTTCGTGTAAGTGCGTGTAAGTGTGTGTTAGTGCGTGGAAGTGTGTGTACGTGTGTGTAAGTGCGTGTGAGTACGTGTGAGTGTGTGTAAGTTAGTGTAAGTGCGTGTAAGTGCGTGTAAGTTTGTGTAAGTGCGTGTAAGTGCGTGTACGGTCGTGTAAGTACGTGTAAGTGCATGTAAGTGCGTGTAAGTGCGTGTAAGTTCGTGTCAGTGTGTGTAAGTGCGTGTAAGGGGGTGTAAGTGCGTGTAAGTGTGTGGAAGTATGTGTAAGTTCGTGTAAGTGCGTGTAAGTTTGTGTAAGTGCCTGTAGGTGTGTGAAAGTACATGTAAGTGAGTGTAACTTTGTGTAAGTGCGTGTAAGTACGTGTAAGTGTGTGTAAGTGTGTGTAAGTGTGTGTAAGTACGTGTAAGTGTACATAAATGCATGTAAGTGTGTGTAAGTGCGTGTAAGTGCGTGTAAGTGTGTGTAAGTACGTGTAAGTGTTTGTAAGTGCGTGTACGTATGTGCAAGTGCGTGTTGGTGCATGTAAGTGCATGTCAGTGCGTGTAAGTGCGTGTAAGTTCATGTAAGTGGGTGTAAGTGCGTGTAAGTTCGTGTAAGTGCGTGTAAGTGTGTGTGAGTGCGTGTGGGTGTGTGTTAGTGTGTGTAAGTGCGTGTAAGTACATAGAAGTGCGTGTAAGTTCGTGTAAGTGCATGTAAGTGCGTGTACGTTCGTGTAAGTACGTGGAAGTGCGTATAAGTATGTGTAAGTGCGTGTAAGTACGCGTACGTGTGTGTAAGTGCGTGTAAGTTTGTGTAAGTTCGTATAAGTGTGTGTAAGTGCATGTGAGTTTGTGTCAGTACGTGTAAGTGCATGTAAGTGTGTGTAAGTGCGTGTAATTATGTGTAAGTGTGTGTGAGTGCATGTAAGTGCGTGTAAGTGCGTGTAAGTACGTGTAAGTTCGTACAAGTGCGTGTAAGTACGTGTACATCGGTGTAAGTCCGTGTAAGTGCGTGTAAGTGCGTGTAAGTACGTGTAAATGTGTGTAAGTTTGTGTAAGTGCATGTAAGTGATTGTAATTGCATGTAAGTGCGTGTAGGTGCGTGTAAGTACGTGTACGTTTGTGTAACTGCGTATAAGTACGTGTAAGTCCGTGTAAGTGCGTGCAAGTATGTGTAAGTGCGTGTAAGTGTGTGTAAGCACATGCAAGTATATGTAAGTGCGTATAAGTGCGTGTAAGTGCGTGTCAATGCGTGTAATTGCATGTAAGTTCGTGTAAGTACGTGTAAGTGTGTGTAAGTTTGTGTAAGTGCGTGTAAGTGCGTGTAAGTGCGTGTAAGTACGTGTAAGTGTGTGTAAGTACGTGTAAGTGCGTGTAAGTACGTGTAAGTTTGTGTAAGTGCGTATAAGTACGTGTAAGTACGTGTAAGTACGTGTACGTGCATGTAAGTACGTGTAAGTGTGTGTAAATGCGTGTAAGTGCGTGTAAGTGCATGTAAGTGCGTGTAAGTGCGTAGAAGTGTGTGTAAGTGCGTGTAAGTATGTGTAAGTGCGTGGAAGTGTGTGTAAGTACGTGTCAGTACGTGTTAGTGCGTATAAGTTCGTGTAAGTGCGTGTAAGTGCGTGTAAGTGCGTCTAAGTACGTGTAAGTACGTGTAAGTGCATGAAAGTGCGTGTAAGTGCGTGTAAGTATGTGCAAGTGTATGCAAGTACGTGTAAGTGCGTGTAAGTATGTGTAAGTGCGTGTAAATGCGTCTAAGTTCGTGTAAGTGCGTGTAAGTATGTGTAAGTGTGTGTTAGTACGTGTAAGTGTGTGTAAGAGAGTGTAAGTGTGTGTAAGTGTGTGTAAGTGCGTGTAAGTGTGTGCAAGTGCGTGAAGTGTGTGCAAGTGTGTGTAAGTGTGTGTAAGTGCATGTAAGTATGTCTAGGTACGTGTAAGTGAGTGGAAGTGCATGGAAGTACGTGTAAGTGCGTGTAAGTACGTGTAAGTACGTATAAGTGCGTGTAAGTACGTGCAAGTACGTGCCACTGCGTCCCAGTGCGTGAACATTCGTGTAAGTACGTGTAAGTGAGTGTAAGTGCATGTAAGTGTGTGTACGTGCGTGTAAGGGCGTGTAAGTACGTGTAAGTACGTGTAAGTACGTGAAAATATGTGTAAGTGTGTGTAAGTGCGTGTAAGTGCATGTAAGTGTGTGTAAGTGCATGTAAGTACGTGTAAGTGCGTGTAAGTACGTGCAAGTACGTGTAAGTGCGTACAAGTGCGTGCAAGTGCGTGTAGGTGCGTGTAAGTGCGTGTAAGTGCGTGTTAGTGCGTGGAAGTGCGTATAAGTGTGTGTAAGTACGTGTAAGTGCACGTAACTGTGTGTAAGTGCATGTAAGTGCATGCCAGTGCGTGCCAATGCGTGCCAGTGCGTGTAAGTTTGTGTAAGTGTGTGTGTAAGTGCATGTAAGTACGTGTAAGTGCATGGAAGTGCGTGTAAGGGCGTCTAAGTGCGTGTAAGTGTGTGTAAGGGAGTGTAAGTGCGTGTAAGTGCGTATACGTGTGTGAAAGTGCATGTAAGTGCGTGAAAGTGCGTGTAAGTACGTGTAAGTTTGTGCGAGTTCGTGTCCGTACGTGTAAGTACGTGTAAGTGCATGTAAGTGCGTGCAAGTACGTGTAAGTGCGTTTAAGTGCGTGGAAGTGCATGTATGTACGTGGAAGTGCGTGTACGTTCGTGTAAGTACGTGTAAGTGCGTGTACATTCGTGTAAGTGCATTTACGTGCGTATAAGTATGTGTAAGTACGTGTACATGTGTGTAAGTGCGTGTAAGTACGTGTAAGTTCGTGTAAGTTTGTGTAAGTGCATGTAAGTGCGTGTAAGTGCGTGTAAGTACGTGTAAGTGTGTGTATGTGCGTGTAAGTGGGTGTAAGTATGTATAAGTGCGTGTAAGTGCGTGTACGTGCATGTAAGTGCGTGTAAGTGTGTGCGAGTGCGTGCCAGTGTCTGTCAGTGCGTGTAAGTGCGTGTAAGTGCGTGTAAGTGCGTGTAAGTGTGTATAAGTGCGTGTAAGTGCGTGTAAAGGCATGTAAGTACGTGTAGTGCGTGTATGTGCATGTAAGTGCGTGTAAGTTTGTGTAAGTGTGTGTAAGTGCGTGTAAGTGTGTGTAAGTACGTGTAAGTGGGTGTAAGTTTGTGTGAGTTCGTGTCAATGCGTGCAAGTGCGTGTAAGTACGTGTAAGTGCGTGTAAGTGCGTGTAAGTGCGTGCAAGTGCGTGTAAGTGCGTTTAAGTGCATTTAAGTGCGTATAAGTACGTGTAAGTGCATGTAAGTGCGTGTAAGTGCGTGT
>SZWC01010310.1:53971-69903 GCA_023375785.1 Penium margaritaceum
TAAGTGCGTGTAAGTGCGTGTAAGTGCGTGTAAGTGCGTGTAAGTGCGTGCAAGTGCGTGTAAGTGCGTTTAAGTGCATTTAAGTGCGTATAAGTACGTGTAAGTGCATGTAAGTGCGTGTAAGTGCGTGTTAGTGCGTGTAAGTTCGTGTAAGTGTGTGTAAGTGCGTGTACGTTCGTGAAAGTGTGTGTAAGCACGTGTAAGTATGTGTAAGTGCGTGTATGTTTGTGTAAGTGCATGTAAGTGTGTGTAAGTGCGTGTAAGTACATGTAAGTGCGTGTAAGTACGTGTAAGTGCGTGTTAGTGCGTGTAAGTGCATGTAAGTACGTGTAAGTGCATGTGAGTGCGTGTAAGTATGTGTAAAAGCGTGTAAGTGCGTGTAAGTGCGTATAAGTACGTGTAAGTATGTGTAAGTGTGTGTTAGTGCGTGTAAGTGCCTATACGTTCGTGTACATACGTGTAAGTGCGTGTAAGTGCGTGTAGGTGCGTGTAAGTACGTGTAAGTACGTGTAAGTTTGTGTAAGTACGTGTAAGTACGTGTAAGTGCGTGTAAGTGCGTGTAAGTGCGTGTAAGTGCGTGTAAGTGCGTGTAAATGCATGAAAGTGCGTGTAAGTGCGTGTAAGTGCGTGTAAGTGTGTGTAAGTGCATATAAGTGCGGGTAAGTGCGTGTAAGTATGTGTAAGTGCGTGTTAGTGCATGTAAGTGCGTGTCAGTGCGTATAAGTGCATGTAAGTTCGTGTAAGTGCGTGTAAGTGCATGTAAGTTCGTGTAAGTGCGTGTGAGTACGTGTGAGTGGGTGTAAGTGCGTGCAAGTGCGTGTAAGTGTGTGTAAGTTCGTGTAAGTGCGTATAAGTGTGTGTACGTTCGTGTAAGTACGTGCAAGTGCGTGTAAGTGCGTGTAAGTATGTGTACGTGTGTGTAATTACGTGTAAGTTCGTGTAAGATCGTGTAAGTACGTGTAAGTGTGTGTACGTTCGTGTAAGTACGTGTAAGTGCGTGTGAGTTCGTGTCAGTACATGTAAGTACGTGTAAGTCCATGTAAGTGCGTGTAAGTGTGTGTAAGTGTGTGTTAGTATGTGTTAGTGCGTGTAAGTGCGTGTGAGTGCGTGTAAGTGCGTATAAGTGTGTGTAAGTACGTGTAACTTTGTGTAAGTGCGTGTAAAGGCGTGTACGTTCATGTAAGTCCGTGTAAGTACGTGTAAGTGCGTGTAAGTGCGTGTAAGTTTGTGCCAGTGCGTGTAAGTACGTGTAAGTGCGTGCAAGTACGCGTAAGTGCGTGTAAGTGCGTGTAGGTGTGTGTAAGTACGTGTAAGTACGTGTAAGTGTGTGTAAGTATTTGTAAGTCCGTGTTAGTGCGTGTAAGTGCGTGTAAGTGTGTGTAAGTGCGTATAAATGCGTGTAAATGTGTGTAAGTGCATGTAAGTGCGTGCAAGTGCGTGTAAGTACGTGTAAGCGCATGTAAGTATGTGTAAGTGCGTGTAAGTATGTGTAAGTACATGCCAGTAGGTGTAAGTTTGTGTAAGTACGTGTAAGTTTGTGTAAGTGCGTGTAAGTGTGTGTAAGTGTGTTTAAGTGCGTGTAAGTGCGTGCATGTGCGTGCCAGTTCATGTAAGTTTGTGCAAGTGCGTGTAAGTGCGTGTAAGTGCATGTTAGTGCGTGTAAGTACGTGTAAGTGTGTGTAAGTGTGTGTAAGTATGTGTAAGTGTGTGTAAGTACGTGTAAGTGCGTGTAAGTGTGTATAAGTGTGTGTAAGTGCATGTAAGTTCGTTTAAGTTTGTGTAAGTGTGTGTAAGTGTATGTAAGTTCTTGTAAGTACGTGTAAGTGGTGTGAGTTCGTGTCAGTGTGTGTAAGTGCGTGTAAGTACGTGTCAGTTCGTGTAAGTACGTGTAAGTATGTGTAAGTGCGTGTTAGTGCGTGTAAGTTCGTGTAAGTACGTGTAAGTACGTGTAAGTCCATGTAAGTGTGTGCAAGTGTGTGTAAGTGTGTGTAAGTGCGTGTAAATATGTGTAAGTGTGTGTAAGTGTGTGTAAGTGTGTATAAGTGTGTACAAGTGCATGTAAGTGCATGTAAGCGCATGTAAGTATGTGTAAGTGTGTGTAAGTGCTTGTAAGTGCGTGTCAGTGCGTGTAAGTGCGTGTAAGTTCGTGTAAGTGCGTGTAAGTGCGTGTAAGTTTGTGTCAGTGCATGTAAGTGCGTGTAAGTGCGTGTAAATGCGTGTAAGTGTGTATAAGTACGCGTAAGTGTGTGTAAGTATGTGTACGTGTGTGTAAGTATGTGTAAGTGCATGTAAGTATGTGTAAGTGCGTTTAAGTACGTGTAAGTACGTGTCAGTGCATGTTAGTGGGTGTAAGTTGGTGTAAGTACGTGTAAGTGCGTGTAAGTGCGTGTAAGTGCGTGTAAGTGCGTGTAAGTGTGTGTAAGTGTGTGTAAGTGCGTGTAAGTTTGTGTAAGTACGTGTGAGTGTGTATAAGTGCGTGTAAGTGCGTGTAAGTACGTGTAAGTACGTGTCAGTGCGTGTTAGTGGGTGTAAGTTGGTGTAAGTACGTGTAAGTGCGTGTAAGTGCGTGTAAGTACGTGTAAGTACGTGTCAGTGCGTGTTAGTGGGTGTAAGTTGGTGTAAGTACGTGTAAGTGCGTGTAAGTGCGTGTAAGTACGTGTAAGTACGTGTAAGTGCGTGTAAGTGTGTGTAAGTGCGTGTAAGTGCGTGTAGGTGCGTGTAACTCCGTGTAAGTTTGTGTAAGTGCGTGTAAGTAAGTGTAAGTCTGTGTAAGTGCGTGCAAGTGCGTGTAAGTACATGTAAGTGCGTGTAAATGTATATAAGTGTGTGTAAGTGCCTGTAAGTGTGTGTAAGTGCGTATAACTACATGTAAGTACGTGTAAGCGCATGTAAGTATGTGTAAGTGCGTGTAAGTGCATGTAAGTGTGTGTCAGTGCATGTAAGTGCGTGTAAGTTCGTGTAAGTACGTGTAAGTGTGTGTAAGTACGTGTAAGTGAGTGTAAGTGTGTGTAAGTGTGTGTAAGTATGTGTCAGTGCGTGTACGTGCGTGTAAGTACGTGCAAGTGTGTGTAAGTGCGTGTAAGTATGTGTAAGTGCGTGTAAGTGCATGTAAGTGCGTGTAAGTGTGTCCAAGTGCATGCAAGTGCGTGTAAGTGTGTGTAAGTGCGTGTAAGTGCGTGTAAGTGTGTGTAAGTGTGTAGAAGTGCATGTAAGTGCGTGTAAGAGCATGTAAGTATATTTAAGTGCGTGTAAGTGCGTGTAAGTGTGTGTCTGTGAGTGTAAGTGTGTGTAAGTTCGTGTAAGTGTGTGTAAGTGCGTGTAAGTTTGTGTCAGTGCGTGTAAGTGTGTAAGTGCGTGTAAATGCGTGTAAGTGCGTGTAAGTATGTGTAAGTGTGTGTAAGTGCGTGTAAGTGCGTGTAAGTGCGTGTAAGTGCGTGTAGGTACGTGTAAGTATGTATCAGTGCGTGTTAGTGCGTGTAAGTGTGTGTAAGTGCGTGTAAGTACGTGTAAGTGCGTGTAAGTATGTGTAAGTGTGTGTAAGTGCGTGTAAGTGCGTATAAGTGCGTGTAAGTGCGTGTAAGTGCGTGTAGGTACGTGTAAGTATGTATCAGTGCGTGTTAGTGCGTGTAAGTGTGTGTAAGTGCGTGTAAGTACGTGTAAGTGCGTGTAAGTATGTGTAAGTGTGTGTAAGTGCGTGTAAGTGCGTATAAGTGCGTGTAAGTGCGTGTAAGTGCGTGTAGGTACGTGTAAGTATGTATCAGTGCGTGTTAGTGCGTGTAAGTGTGTGTAAGTGCGTGTAAGTACGTGTAAGTGCGTGTAAGTGCGTGTAAGTGTGTAAGTGCGTGTAAATGCGTGTAAGTGCGTGTAAGTATGTGTAAGTGTGTGTAAGTGCGTGTAAGTGCGTGTAAGTGCGTGTAAGTGCGTGTAGGTACGTGTAAGTATGTATCAGTGCGTGTTAGTGCGTGTAAGTTTGTGTAAGTGCGTGTAAGTGTGTGTAAGTGCGTGTAAGTACGTGTAAGTGCGTGTAAGTGCATGTAAGTGTCTAAGTGCGTGTAAATGCGTGTAAGTGCGTGTAAGTAAGTGTAAGTATGTGTCACTGCGTGTTAGTGTGTTTAAGTTCGTGTAAGTACGTGTAAGTGCGTGTAAGTATGTAAAAATGCGTGTTAATGCGTGTAAGTACGTGTAAGAGCGTATAAGTGCGTGTAAGTGCGTCTAAGTGCGTGTAAGTGCGTGCAAGTGCATACAAGTGCGTGTAAGTACGTATAAGTACATGTAAGTGCGTGTAGGTACGTATAAGTATGTGGAAGTGCGTGGAAGTGCGTGTAAGTACGTGTAAGTACGTGTAAGTGCGTGTAAGTGTGTGTAAGTACGTGCCAGTGCGTGCTAGTACGTGCGAGTGTGTGTAAGTTCGTGTATGTGCGTGTAAGTGCCTGTAAGTGTGTGTATGTGCGTGTAACTGCATATAAGGGCGTGTAAGTACGTATAAGTGCGTGTAAGTGCGTGTAAGGGCGTGTAAGTGTGTGTAAGTACGTGTAAGTGCGTTTAAGTGTGTGTAAGTGTGTGTGAGTGCGTGTAAGTGTGTGTAAGTGTTTGTAAGCGCGTGTAAGTGCGTGTAAGTACGTGCAAGTACGTGTAAGTGCGTGCAAGTGTGTGTAAGTGCGCGTAAGTGCGTATAAGTGTGTGTACGTGTGTATACGTACATGTAAGTATGTAGAAGTGCGTGTCAGTACGTGTAAGTGAGTGTAAGTACGTGCAAGTGCGTGTAAGTGCATGTAAGTACGTGCCAGTGTGTGCTAGTGTGTGCCAGTGCGTCTAAAATCGTGTAAGTGCGTGTAAGTGCGTGTAAGTACATGTCAGTGCGTGTAAGGGCATGTAAGTGCGTGTAAGTGCGTGTAAGTGCGTGTAAGTGCGTGTAAGTGTGTGTAAGTGCATGTAAATGCGTGTAAGTTCGTGTGAGTTTGTGTCAGTGCATGTAAGTGCGTATAAGTGCATGTAAGTGCGTACTAGTGCATGTAAGTGCGTGCAAGTGCGTGTAAGTGTGTATAAGTGTGTTTAAGTACGTGGAAGTGCGTGTAAGTGCATGGAAGTGCGTGTAAGTTCGTGTAAGTGCATGTAAGTGCGTGTACGTTCGTGTAAGTGCGTGTATGTGCATGTAAGTGCGTGTAAGTGCGTGTACGTGTGTGTAAGTGTGTGTAAGTATGTGTAAGTTCGTGTAAGTTTGTGTAAGTGCGTGTAAGTACGTGCAAGTGCGTGTAAGTATGTGTAAGTGCGTTTAAGTGCGTGTAAGTGTGTGTAAGGACGTGTAAGTGTGTGTAAGTGTGTGTAACGTGTAAGTGCGTGTAAGTGCATGTAAGTATGTGTAAGTACGTGTAAGTGCGTGTAAGTGTGTGTTAGTGCGTGTAAGTGCGTGTAAGTTCGTGTGAGTTCGTGTCAGTGCGTGTAAGTGCTTGTAAGTGCATGTAAGTGTGTGTAAGTGTGTGTAAGTGCGTGTAAGTACGTGCAAGTGCGTGTAAGTGCGTGTAAGGGTGTTCAAGTACATATAAGCGCGTGTAAGTGCGTGTAAGTGCGTGTAAGTGCATGTAAGTTCGTGTAAGTGCGTGTAAGTGCGTGTACATTCGAGAAAGTGCGTGTAAGTGTGTGTAGGTGGGTGTAAGTACGTGTACGTGTGTGTACGTGTATGTAAGTGCTTGTAAGTTCGTGTAAGTACGTGTAAGTGTGTGTTAGTACGTGTAAGTACGTGTAAGTGCATGTGAGTTCATGTCAGTGCGTGTAAGTGCGTGTAAGTGCGTGTAAGCGCTTGTCAGTGTGTGTAAGTACGTTTAAGAGTGTGTAAGTGCGTGTGAGTGCGTGTAAGTACGTGTAAGTGCGTGTAAGTGCGTGTAAGTTTGTGTAAGTGCGTATAAGTGCGTGTAAGTATGTGTAAGTGCGTATAAGTATGTGTAAGTTCGTATCAGTGCGTGTAAGTGTGTGTAAGTGCGTGTATGTGTAAGTGCGTATAAGTGTGTGTAAGTGCGTGTAAGTTCGTGTAAGTATGTATAAGTACATGTAAGTGCGTGTAAGTGCGTGTAGGTGTGTATAAGTGCGTGTAAGTGCATGTAAGTTTGTGTAAGTGTGTGAAAGTACGTGCAAAATCGTGTAAGTGCGTGTAAGTGCATGTAAGTGTGTGTAAGTGCGTGTAAATGCGTATAAGTGCGTGTAAGTGCGTGTAAGTGCCTGTAAGTGCGTGTAAGTGCGTGTAAGTGCGTGTTAGTGCGTGTAAGTGCCTGTAAGTGCGTGTACATGCCTGTAAGTGCGTGTGAGTGCGTGTAAGTACGTGTACGTGTGTGTAAGTACGTGTAAGTACGTGTAAGTACGTGTAAGTACGTGTAAGTACGTGTAAGTACGTGTAAGTACGTGTAAGTACGTGTAAGTACGTGTAAGTACGTGTAAGTACGTGTAAGTACGTGTAAGTACGTGTAAGTACGTGTAAGTACGTGTAAGTACGTGTAAGTACGTGTAAGTACGTGTAAGTACGTGTAAGTACGTGTAAGTACGTGTAAGTACGTGTAAGTACGTGTAAGTACGTGTAAGTACGTGTAAGTACGTGTAAGTACGTGTAAGTACGTGTAAGTACGTGTAAGTACGTGTAAGTACGTGTAAGTACGTGTAAGTACGTGTAAGTACGTGTAAGTACGTGTAAGTACGTGTAAGTACGTGTAAGTACGTGTAAGTACGTGTAAGTACGTGTAAGTACGTGTAAGTACGTGTAAGTACGTGTAAGTACGTGTAAGTACGTGTAAGTACGTGTAAGTACGTGTAAGTACGTGTAAGTACGTGTAAGTACGTGTAAGTACGTGTAAGTACGTGTAAGTACGTGTAAGTACGTGTAAGTACGTGTAAGTACGTGTAAGTACGTGTAAGTACGTGTAAGTACGTGTAAGTACGTGTAAGTACGTGTAAGTACGTGTAAGTACGTGTAAGTACGTGTAAGTACGTGTAAGTACGTGTAAGTACGTGTAAGTACGTGTAAGTACGTGTAAGTACGTGTAAGTACGTGTAAGTACGTGTAAGTACGTGTAAGTACGTGTAAGTACGTGTAAGTACGTGTAAGTACGTGTAAGTACGTGTAAGTACGTGTAAGTACGTGTAAGTACGTGTAAGTACGTGTAAGTACGTGTAAGTACGTGTAAGTACGTGTAAGTACGTGTAAGTACGTGTAAGTACGTGTAAGTACGTGTAAGTACGTGTAAGTACGTGTAAGTACGTGTAAGTACGTGTAAGTACGTGTAAGTACGTGTAAGTACGTGTAAGTACGTGTAAGTACGTGTAAGTACGTGTAAGTACGTGTAAGTACGTGTAAGTACGTGTAAGTACGTGTAAGTACGTGTAAGTACGTGTAAGTACGTGTAAGTACGTGTAAGTACGTGTAAGTACGTGTAAGTACGTGTAAGTACGTGTAAGTACGTGTAAGTACGTGTAAGTACGTGTAAGTACGTGTAAGTACGTGTAAGTACGTGTAAGTACGTGTAAGTACGTGTAAGTACGTGTAAGTACGTGTAAGTACGTGTAAGTACGTGTAAGTACGTGTAAGTACGTGTAAGTACGTGTAAGTACGTGTAAGTACGTGTAAGTACGTGTAAGTACGTGTAAGTACGTGTAAGTACGTGTAAGTACGTGTAAGTACGTGTAAGTACGTGTAAGTACGTGTAAGTACGTGTAAGTACGTGTAAGTACGTGTAAGTACGTGTAAGTACGTGTAAGTACGTGTAAGTACGTGTAAGTACGTGTAAGTACGTGTAAGTACGTGTAAGTACGTGTAAGTACGTGTAAGTACGTGTAAGTACGTGTAAGTACGTGTAAGTACGTGTAAGTACGTGTAAGTACGTGTAAGTACGTGTAAGTACGTGTAAGTACGTGTAAGTACGTGTAAGTACGTGTAAGTACGTGTAAGTACGTGTAAGTACGTGTAAGTACGTGTAAGTACGTGTAAGTACGTGTAAGTACGTGTAAGTACGTGTAAGTACGTGTAAGTACGTGTAAGTACGTGTAAGTACGTGTAAGTACGTGTAAGTACGTGTAAGTACGTGTAAGTACGTGTAAGTACGTGTAAGTACGTGTAAGTACGTGTAAGTACGTGTAAGTACGTGTAAGTACGTGTAAGTACGTGTAAGTACGTGTAAGTACGTGTAAGTACGTGTAAGTACGTGTAAGTACGTGTAAGTACGTGTAAGTACGTGTAAGTACGTGTAAGTACGTGTAAGTACGTGTAAGTACGTGTAAGTACGTGTAAGTACGTGTAAGTACGTGTAAGTACGTGTAAGTACGTGTAAGTACGTGTAAGTACGTGTAAGTACGTGTAAGTACGTGTAAGTACGTGTAAGTACGTGTAAGTACGTGTAAGTACGTGTAAGTACGTGTAAGTACGTGTAAGTACGTGTAAGTACGTGTAAGTACGTGTAAGTACGTGTAAGTACGTGTAAGTACGTGTAAGTACGTGTAAGTACGTGTAAGTACGTGTAAGTACGTGTAAGTACGTGTAAGTACGTGTAAGTACGTGTAAGTACGTGTAAGTACGTGTAAGTACGTGTAAGTACGTGTAAGTACGTGTAAGTACGTGTAAGTACGTGTAAGTACGTGTAAGTACGTGTAAGTACGTGTAAGTACGTGTAAGTACGTGTAAGTACGTGTAAGTACGTGTAAGTACGTGTAAGTACGTGTAAGTACGTGTAAGTACGTGTAAGTACGTGTAAGTACGTGTAAGTACGTGTAAGTACGTGTAAGTACGTGTAAGTACGTGTAAGTACGTGTAAGTACGTGTAAGTACGTGTAAGTACGTGTAAGTACGTGTAAGTACGTGTAAGTACGTGTAAGTACGTGTAAGTACGTGTAAGTACGTGTAAGTACGTGTAAGTACGTGTAAGTACGTGTAAGTACGTGTAAGTACGTGTAAGTACGTGTAAGTACGTGTAAGTACGTGTAAGTACGTGTAAGTACGTGTAAGTACGTGTAAGTACGTGTAAGTACGTGTAAGTACGTGTAAGTACGTGTAAGTACGTGTAAGTACGTGTAAGTACGTGTAAGTACGTGTAAGTACGTGTAAGTACGTGTAAGTACGTGTAAGTACGTGTAAGTACGTGTAAGTACGTGTAAGTACGTGTAAGTACGTGTAAGTACGTGTAAGTACGTGTAAGTACGTGTAAGTACGTGTAAGTACGTGTAAGTACGTGTAAGTACGTGTAAGTACGTGTAAGTACGTGTAAGTACGTGTAAGTACGTGTAAGTACGTGTAAGTACGTGTAAGTACGTGTAAGTACGTGTAAGTACGTGTAAGTACGTGTAAGTACGTGTAAGTACGTGTAAGTACGTGTAAGTACGTGTAAGTACGTGTAAGTACGTGTAAGTACGTGTAAGTACGTGTAAGTACGTGTAAGTACGTGTAAGTACGTGTAAGTACGTGTAAGTACGTGTAAGTACGTGTAAGTACGTGTAAGTACGTGTAAGTACGTGTAAGTACGTGTAAGTACGTGTAAGTACGTGTAAGTACGTGTAAGTACGTGTAAGTACGTGTAAGTACGTGTAAGTACGTGTAAGTACGTGTAAGTACGTGTAAGTACGTGTAAGTACGTGTAAGTACGTGTAAGTACGTGTAAGTACGTGTAAGTACGTGTAAGTACGTGTAAGTACGTGTAAGTACGTGTAAGTACGTGTAAGTACGTGTAAGTACGTGTAAGTACGTGTAAGTACGTGTAAGTACGTGTAAGTACGTGTAAGTACGTGTAAGTACGTGTAAGTACGTGTAAGTACGTGTAAGTACGTGTAAGTACGTGTAAGTACGTGTAAGTACGTGTAAGTACGTGTAAGTACGTGTAAGTACGTGTAAGTACGTGTAAGTGCATGTAAGTATGTGTAAGTGCGTGTAAGTGCATGTAAGTGCGTGTAAGTGTGTGTAAGTGCATGTAAGTACGTGTAAGTGCGTGTAAGTACGTGTAAGTTCGTGTAAGTGCGTGTTAGTACATGTAAGTGCGTGTCAGTGCGTGTAAGTGCATGTACGTTCGTGTAAGTGCGTGTAAGTGTGTGTAAGTACGTGTAAGTATGTGTAAGTGCGTGTTAGTGCATGTAAGTGCGTGTCAGTCTGTATGAGTGTGTGTAGGTCTGTGTAAGTGCGTGTAAGTGCGTGTAAGTTCGTGTAAGTACGTGTAAGTGTGTGTGAGTGCGTGTGAGTACGTGTAAGTGCGTGTAAGTGCGTGTAAGTGTGTGTACGTTCGTGTAAGTGCATGCAAGTGCATGTAAGTGTGTGTAAGTGCGTGTACGTGTGTGTAAGTACGTGTATGTTTGTGTAAGTTCGTGTAAGTGCGTGTAAGTGTGTGTAAGTTTGTGTAAGTGCATGTAAGTTCGTGTAAATTTGTGTAAGTGCGTGTAAGTGTGTGTAAGTTTGTGTAAGTGCACGTAAGTGTGTGTGAGTTTGTGTCAGTGCGTGTATGTACGTGTAAGTGCGTGTAAGTGCGTGTAAGTGCGTGTAAGTGTGTGTAAGTGCGTGTAAGTGTGTGTAAGTGCGTGTGAGTGTGTGTAAGTGCATGTACGTTTGTGTAAGTACATGTAAAAGTGTCTAAGTGCGTGTACGTACGTGTAAGTTCATGTCAGTGTGTGTAAGTGCGTGTAAGTGCGTGTAAGTGCGTGTAAGTACGTGTAAGTGCGTGTAAGTGCATTAAAGTTTGTGTAAGTACGTGTAAGTGTGTGTAACTTTGTGTAAGTGTGTGTAAGTACGTGTAAGTGCGTGTAAATCGTGTAAGTGCGTGTAAGTGTGTATATATGCGTGTAAGTACGTGTAAGTGCGTATAAGTGCATGTAAGTGCGTGTAAGTACGTGTAAGTACATGTTAGTGCGTGTAAGTATGTGTATGTGTGTTTTAGTACGTGTAAGTGCGTGTCAGTGCGTGTAAGTGTGTGTAAGTTCGTGTAAGTGCGTATAAGTGCGTGTAAGTTCATGTAAGTGCGTGTAAGTGCGTGTGAGTATGTGTGAGTGCGTGGAAGTGCGCGTAAGTGCGTGTAAGTGCATGTATGTTCATGTAAGTGCATGTAAGTGTGTGTATGTTCGTGTATGTGTGTGCAAGTGCGTGCAAGGATGTGTAAGTACGTGTACGTGTGTGTAAGTACGTGTGAGTTTGTGTAAGTTTGTATAAGTGCGTGTAAGTGTGTGTATGTGCATGTAAGTACGTGTAAGTGCGTGTGAGTTCATGTCAGTACATGTAAGTGCGTGTAAGTGCGTGTAAGAACGTGTAAGTGCATGTAAGTGCATGTATGTGCGTGTAAGTGCGTGTAAGTATGTGTGAGTGCGTGTAAGTGCGTGTAAGTGCGTGTAAGTACGTGTAAGTTCGTGTAAGTGCGTGTAAGTGTGTGTACGTTCATTTAAGTTTGTGTAAGTGCGTGTAAGCATGTGTAAGTGCGTGTAAGTTTGTGCCAGTGCGCGTAAGTGCGTGTAAGTGTGTGTAAGTGCGTCTAAGTGCGTGTAAGTACGTGTAAGTGCATGTGAGTGCTTGTAAGTGTGTGTAAGTGCGTGTAAGTACGTTTAAATTCCTGTAAGTGCTTGTAAGTGCTTGTAGGTTTGTGTGAGTGCGTGAAAGTGTGTATAAGTGCGTGTAAGTACGTGTAAGTGCGTTTAAGTATGTGTAAGTGCGCGAAAGTATGTGTAAGTGTGTGTAAGTGCATGTAAGTGTGTGTAAGCTTGTGTTAGTGCGGATAAGTGTGTGTACATTCGTGTAAGTGTGTGTAAGTGCGCGTAAGTGCGTGTAAGTACGTGTACGTGTGTGTAAGTGCGTATAAGTGCGTGTACGTTCGTGTAAGTTCATGTAAGTGCGTGTAAGTGTGTGAAAGTATGTGTAAGTGCGTTTAAGTGCGTGTGAGTTCGTGTCAGTGCGTATAAGTGCATGTAAGTCCGTGTAAGTGCGTGTAAGTGCGTGTAAGTTCGTGTAAGTGCGTGTAAGTTCATGTAAGTACGTGTAAGTGCGTGTACATTTGTGTAAGTGCGTGTAAGTCTGTGTAAGTATGTGTAAGTACGTGTAAGTGTGTGTAAGTGTGTGTCAATGTGTGTAAGTGCGTGTAAGTACGTGTAAGTGCGTGTAGGTGTGTGTAAGTGTGTGTAAGTACATGTAAGTTCATGTAAGTGCATGTAAGTACGTGTAAGTACGTGTAAGTGCATGTAAGTGCGTGTAAGTGTATGTAAGTGCATGTAAGTACGTGTAAGTGCGTGTAAGTATGTGTAAGAACGTGTAAGTGCGTGTTAGTACATGTAAGTGCGTGTCAGTGCGTGTAAGTGCATGAACGTTCGTGTAAGTGCGTGTAAGTGCGTGTAAGTTTGTGGAAGTAGGTGTAAGTGCGTGTGAGTGCGTGTGAGTGCGTGTAAGTACGTGTAAGTACGTGTAAGTGCGTGTAAGTTCGTGTAAGTACGTGTCAGTGCGTGTACGTTCGTGTAAGTGCGTGTAAGTGTGTGTAAGTGCGTGTAAGTACGTGTACGTGTGTGTAAGTTTGTGTAAGTTCGTGTAAGTACTTGTAATTGTGTGTAAGTTCGTGTAAGTATGCGTAAGTGCATGTAAGTTTGTGTAAGTGCGTGGAAGTGCGTGTAAGTGTGTGAAAGTGCGTGTAGGTACGTGTAAGTGCGTGTAAGTGCGTGTAAGTTCCTGTAACTGCGTATAAGTACATGTAAGTGCATGTAAGTACGTGTAAGTGTGTGTAAGTGCGTGTAAGTGTGTGTAAATGCGCGTAAGTGCGTGTAAGTGCGTGTAAGTACGTGTAAGTGTGTGTAAGTGTGTGTAAGTGTATGTAAGTGCATGTAAGTATGTGTATGTGCGTACAAGTACGTGTAAGTATGTGTCAATGCGTGTAAGTGCGTGTGCGTGCGTGTAAGTACGTGTAAGTGTGTGTAAGTGCTTGTAAGTGCATGTAAGTGTGTGTAAGTGTGTGTACATGTGTGCAAGTGCATGCAAGTGCATGTAAGTGCATGTACGTGCGTGTAAGTGCGTATAAGTACGTGTAAGTTTGTTTAAGTACGTGTAAGTATGTGTTAGTGCGTGTAAGCACGTGTAAGAGCGTTTAAGTATGTGTAAGTGCGTGTCAGTGCGTGTAAGTTCGTGCAAGTGTGTGTAAGTGCATGTAAGTACGTGAAAGTGTGTGTAAGTGCGTATAAGTGTGTGCAAGTGCATATAAGTGCGTGTAAGTGCGTGTAAGTACGTGTAAGTACCTGCAAGTGCGTGCCAGTACGTGCCAGTGCGTGCCAGTGCATGTTAGTTTGTGTAAGTGTGTATAAGTGCGTGTAAGTGCGTGTAAGTGCGTGTAAGTGTGTGTAGGTGCGTGTAAGTATGTGTAAGTGCATTAAGGTTCGTGTAAGTGCATGTAAGTATGTGTAAGTACGTGTAAGTGCGTGTAAGTGTGTGTAAGTGTGTGTAAGTGCATGTAAGTGTGTGTAAGTGCATGTAATTACGTGTAAGTGCATGTTAGTACATGTAAGTGTGTGTCAGCGCGTGTAAGTCTGTGTAAGTTCGTGTAAGTGCGTGTAAGTGCATGTAAGTTCGTGTAAGTGCGTGTAAGTACGTGTGAGTGCGTGTGAGTGTGTGTAAGTACGTGTAAGTGCGTGTAAGTACGTGTAAGTTTGTGTAAGTACGTGTATGTGCGTGCACATTCGTGTAAGTGCGTGTAAGTGTGTGTAAGTGTGTGTAAGTGCGTGTACGTGTGTGTATGCCCGTGTAAGTTTGTGTAAGTACGTGTAAGTGAGTGTTAGTGCGTGTAAGTGCGTGTAAGTTCGTGTAAGTGTGTGTAAGTTTGTGTAAGTGTGCGTAAGTGTGTGTATATTTGTGTAAGTACATGGAAGTGCGTGTAAGTACGTGTAAGTGCGTGTAGGTGCATGTAAGTGCGTGTAAGTGGGTGTAAATTCCTGTAACTGTGTATAAGTACGTGTAAGTGCGTGTAAGTGCGTATAAGTGTATATAAGTGTGTATAAGTGCGTGTAAGTACGTGTAAGTGTGTGTAAGTGTGTATAAGTGCGTACAAGTGCATGTAAGTGCGTGTCAATGCGTGTATGTGCGTGTAAGTTTGTGTAAGTGCCTGTACGTGCGTGTAAGTGTGTGTAAGTGCGTGTAAGTGCTTGTAAGTGCATGTAAGTGCGTATAAGTGTGTGTGAGTGTGTACAAGTGCATGCAAGTGCATGTAAGTGCGTGTAAGTACGTGTAAGTACATATAAGTGTGTGTAAGTTTGTGTAAGTACGTGTAAGTATGTGTTAGTGCGTGTTAGTGCGTGTAAGAGCATTTAAGTACGTATAAGTGCGTGTAAGTGCGTGTAAGTTCGTGCAAGTGTGTGTAAGTGCATGTAAGTACGTGAAAGTTTGTGTAAGTATGTGTAAGTGTGTGTAAGTGCATATAAGTGCGTGTAAGTGTGTGTAAGTACATGTAAGTGCGTGCAAGTGCATGCCAGTGCGTGCCAGTACGTGTAAGTGCGTGTAAGTGCGTGTAAGTGCGTGTAAGTATGTGTAAGTACGTGCAAGTGTGTGCAAGTGCATGTAAGTGCGTGTAAGTCTGTGTGAGTTTGTCGCAGTGCGTGTAAGTGCGTGTAAGTACGTCTAAGTGCGTGTAAGTGTGTGTAAGTGGGTGCAAGTGTGTGTAAGTACGTGTACGTGTGTGTAAGTGCGTGAAAGTGCGTGTAAGTACACATAAGTTCATGTAAGTGCGTGTAAGTGCGTGTACGCTCTTAAACGTGTGTGTAAGTGCATGTAAGTGCGTGTAAGTGCGTGTACGTGTGTGTAAGTACGTGTAAGTGCGTGTAAGTGTGTGTAAGTATGTGTAAGTGCGTGTAAGTACGTCTGAGTTTGTGTCAGTGCGTGTAAGTGCGTGTAAGTGCGTGTAAGTGCATGTAAGTGCGTATAAGTGCGTTTAAGTACGTGTAAGTGCGTGTGAGTGTGTGTAAGTACGTGTAAGTGTGTGTAAGTGCGTGTAAGTTTATGTAAGTGCGTGTAAGTGCGTGTATGTTTGTGTAAGTATGTGTAAGTGCGTTTAAGTGCGTGTTAGTACGTGTAAGTTCGTGTCAGTGCGTGTAAGTGTGTGTAAGTGCATGTCAGTGTGTGTTAGTGTGTGGTCTGTGTATGTGTTTGTAAGTACGTGTAAGTGCGTGTAAGTGTGTGTAAGTGCGTGTAAGTGTGTGTAAGTGCGTGAAAGTGTGTGTAAGTATGTGTAAGTGCAACAAGTGCGTGTAAGTGCGTGTGAGTGCGTGTAGGTACGTGTAAGTGTGTGTACGTACGTGTAAGTGTGTGTACGTACATACCACCAGAACCTTCAAATCATGCTGCCTGGTGGCCCACCATGGTCATCGCACAACGACTCCCACTCCTCTACTTCAATGATGATGACACCTCCAACTTCAGCATCTGGCATGATGCTCTAGGCTCAACGGTTGCCACCATCATGGTACGAGGGTTCTCCTATTTCTCCCTCATCAGCGATGAACGAGAATGCCCACGGCAAGACTCTCCCTTCGTTCATCACCCTGATCGAGCATACTGTGACGACTACGTCTATGTAACCCATCGAATTCGAGCCCTCTTCTACATCATCACCGACAAGGTATTCCATTGCATCATTTAGTCACACAGATACTCCCTTCGGAGGATTCTCCGTGGACGCCAAAAGGGTGCAAGTAGCACGCAACTACGGCGCAACTAGGACGCAACGAGGGCGCAACTAGTGCGTAACTAGGGTGCAACAAGGGTGCAATTAGGGCGCAACTAGGACGCAACTAGGACAACCGGGCGCAACAATGGCGCAACTAGGGGGCAACTAGGGTGCAACTAGGGCACAACTAGGATGCAAGTAGGGCACAACAACGGCACAACCAGGGTGCAACTAGGGCGCAACTAGGGTGCAGCTAGTGCGCAACTAGGGCGCAACTAGGGCGCAACTAGGGTGCAACTAGGG
>SZWC01010310.1:73438-86160 GCA_023375785.1 Penium margaritaceum
GTGTCCTCGCTCTGCGCATCCTTCGCATTTACTGTCTTCGCCAACTCTCAACGCTTCGCTCCTTCACTCTCGCTCCTTCGCTCAGCTCTCACACTCCGCCAACCATCTCTCCCCTCGCCACCTCTCTCTCACATCAACTTGTCTACCGCTGCTACCTCGCGTCTCAGCCTCTATCAGCTTCCGCGACTAACTCCTCAGACCACTCTCGCTTACGCCACTCTGCTGACGTGCACCTGCATGTTCCGATGCTTCTGCTTGCTTCTTCTGCCGCTGTTCTCGTGTCTGCATTCTTCTGACATGGTATCAGAGGTTCAGGCGACATCACCTGGAGTTCTGTGATCGCGTCATCGCTCTGCCGCCATCCTCACTTCATTGCTTCGACTCACGTTCCCCTACCGCCGCTACCGCCGTCTCGCGCCTCCTCGCTTCATCCGCAGCTGACATCAGCAGCTCTGCCTGACGAGTTTTCCACGCTGAAGAAATGCCTCGCCGACCCAAAAAGCCCCTGCGCCCATTTTCTGCGCCCGTGGCTAACAACCGGTGACGAGTCGCCCACATCAGCCGCAAGCAACTCTCAAGCCGCCGCCTGTCGTCAACTACCAAGAAGCTTCCTGCTCTCTGCCATCCGCTGCTCCTCATCAACGTCTTCCTCCGCCAGCATCTCCCTCCCTTTCTTCTAGCCTCATGAGCTTCATCTGCCCCTTCCTCGCTGTCATCCTCATCTTGCGCGCATCTATCGTCTCGAGCCACCTTCTCGCTTCACCTCCTTGCCTCGTCAGCAGCTGCAGCCAAAGCTGTCGCTGCCAGGATATCGGACACCACCAGTCTTCCTGCTCCCATTTCCGAGCCAACTGGGGAACAAGCCGTCACTCTCCTGGTATCAGCAATCTAGTGACCCTGCCCGCAGCCTGACTTCCTCTGCCACAGCCAATGTCTTCCAGCTGACACGATATCGGACACCACCAGTCTTCCTGCTCCCACTTGCGAGCCAACTGGGGAACAAGCCGTCATTCTCCTGAATGCGAAAAGAAGTGGTTGTGTCGTCTTCACCTGCTACGCCGCGTCTCATCCACTCCCTCTGCGCTCACGTCGCCCCCTGCCTCCCGCCTCCTCCATCATCATCTGCCTCCAGCCTTCACTCCTCGCATTGTCTTCATTCGCCTCCATCATCACTCCAGTCTCCTCAGCTTCATCAGCCGCCCGTTCCTGCCTCATCTTTGCTTTCTCCGTCATCATCATCATCCGCCCGCCTCCCCATCGCCTCCTCCTCCTCATCAGCATCCTCCGCGCCGCCTTCCATCCATCATCCGCATCAGCATCATCTCCTCGTGCACGTGGTTCCACCCCTGCGCCCACTCATCAATCAATCGCTTCCTCCGCTTCCGCAAATCGTTCTGAAATCGGCGCAAGGATCCGCCCGGTCGCATCGCCTTTCTCGCGATGACCTGCGCCCACGCCAAGACTTCCTGCAGCACACGTGGTTTTGCCCCTGCGCCCACTCATCAATCAATCGTTTCCTCCGCCTCCGCATCGCACTCAGCTCGGCACACGGATCCGCCCGGTGGCATCGCCTTTTCCGCAACGACCTGCGCCCACACTGAAAACTTCCTTCAGCGCACGTGGTTCCGCCCCTGCACCCACTCATCACATCAATCGCTTCCTCCGCTTCCAAAACTCGCTCTTAGCTCGGCACAAGGATCCGCCCGGTCGCATCACCTTTCCGCGACAACCTGCACCCACGCCAAAACTTCCATCTGCGCACGCGGTTCGGCCCTGCGCCCACTCCATCATCCAGCATTCCTCCTTCATCATCAGCCTCCGTTCCTCTCGACACAAGGATCCGCCCGGTCGTATCACCTGCTTCACAAAGACCCGCGTCTACGCCGAACACTTCCACATTGCACGAGGTTCCACCCCTGCACCCATCAAGTCCTCATCGGATCCTCTCCCCTTCTTCATCCGCTCTGCCCAGTTACATCACCACTCTCGCTCATTCACATCCTCCTCTACCGTACTCAGCCCTCCTCAGTCTCTCCGCTCCAACCTCCTCCCTCAGCCTTCTCTGTCTTCATCGGGACGCTCTTCACCTGCCTCTTCAGTTTCACCAACGACTGCTCTCNTGCACGAGGTTCCACCCCTGCACCCATCAAGTCCTCATCGGATCCTCTCCCCTTCTTCATCCGCTCTGCCCAGTTACATCACCACTCTCGCTCATTCACATCCTCCTCTACCGTACTCAGCCCTCCTCAGTCTCTCCGCTCCAACCTCCTCCCTCAGCCTTCTCTGTCTTCATCGGGACGCTCTTCACCTGCCTCTTCAGTTTCACCAACGACTGCTCTCATCTCACCACCTTTCGAATCCTCGTCATTTCCAAATGACCTTCATTGCCAAGAAACCTCCTCTTCCAGCAGATCAACCACTTGTCAACACTACCACAAGTATTTATGGGCCAGTGAACTTCTCCTCTTTCCCACGACATTTCCTCACACAATGTGAGGATCTGGTACTCAGTACAAGTGGAGCAACAAACATTCTCCAGTGGTCACAATAGTTCTGCAACCTCTTCCACCTCTGCTACATCAAAGGCGTCCCAATCTCCTACACCCTCAAACACTACCCTCTCTACAAAGGAGGCGGACGCTTTCCTGCAAATTTCCGCTCCACGCTGGTGCCCTCTGTGGAGGAAGAAATTCGAGGAGCCCTACATAGTATCACTACTCACATCTTTCATCCCCTCATTCGCAAGCGCAAATGCACCCTCAGCAAAATGTGGAGAGACCTACTTCATGCATGCCGTTGCCCCATGCCTCCGCCAGCCCACGAACCACCAAGACTACAACACTGCCGAGTAGTAGCATCTGCTCGAATTCGACTGGTCCGTGACTGCTACAAGGAAACCTCCCGGGAATCATATTCATCAAGTACGTTGATGGACCCAAGGAGGAAACCAACCTTACAAGAATCGAGTCAGAATCAGGAAGGGTGTCAGAAATATATGTTATCTGACTTCGATTCTTGTTGCGGAAAGAGGCTCCCGATAATACAAGCAGAAGTCCAGGTCACCTCTCGCAAGAGAGAATGAATAAATGGTCCAACGGTCCCCTGCGAACCGTTACCGACAAAAGTGACGATGAGTCACTCGCGTCCGGCTAGCGAAGAAGCCGTTGCTCTTGTGGTGCATGCCCTGTTCACCTCTATATATGGAGGATGTTCATTCCCTCCAAAACTTAACCAGAACAGTTCTGCTCATCCTGTTCCTCCATGGTTCCGTGGCTTCGCCGTCGTGTCCTCGCTCTGCTCGTCCTTCGCATTTCCTGTCTTCGTCAACTCTCAACGCTTTGCTCCTTCACTCTCGTTCCTTCGCTCAGCCCTCACACTCCGCCAACCATCTCTCCCCTCGCCAGCTCTCTATCACATCAAATTGTCTACCGCTGCTACCTCGCGTCTTAGCCTCTATCAGCTTACGCGACTAACTCCTCGGACCACTCTCGCTTACGTCACTCTGCTGGCGTGCACCTACATGTTCCGATGTTTTTGCTTGCTTCTTCTGCCGCTGTTCTCGTGTCGGCATTCTTTTGACACTTCCAACCCAACTTCCAACCCAACATTCAACCCAACTTCCATCCCGACTTCCATCCCAACTTCAAACCCAACTTCCATCCCAACTTCCATCCCAACATCCACCCAACTTCCAACCCAACTTCCAATCCAACTTCCAACCAAACTTCCAAGCCAGCTTCCAACCCAGCTTCCAACCCAACTTCCAACCCAACTTCCAACCCAACTTCCAACCCAACTTCCAACCCAACTTCCAACCCAACTTCCAACCCAACTTCCAACCCAACTTCCATCCCAACTTCCATGCCAACTTCTAACCCATCTTCCAACCCATCTTCCAACCTAACTTCAAACCCAACTTCCAACCCAACTTCTAACCCAACTTCCAACCCATCTTCCAAGCCAGCTTCCAACCCAGCTTCCAACCCAACTTCCAATCCAACTTCCAACCCAGCTTCTAACCCAGCTTCCAACCCAACTTTCAACCCAACTTCCGACCCAGCTTCCAACCCAACTTCCAATCCAACTTCCAACCCAGCTTCTAACCCAGCTTCCAACCCAACTTTCAACCCAACTTCCGACCCAGCTTCCAACCCAACTTCCAATCCAACTTCCAACCCAGCTTCTAACCCAGCTTCCAACCCAACTTTCAACCCAACTTCCGACCCAGCTTCCAACCCAACTTCCAATCCAACTTCCAACCCAGCTTCTAACCCAGCTTCCAACCCAACTTTCAACCCAACTTCCGACCCAGCTTCCAACCCAACTTCCAATCCAACTTCCAACCCAGCTTCTAACCCAGCTTCCAACCCAACTTTCAACCCAACTTCCGACCCAGCTTCCAACCCAACTTCCAATCCAACTTCCAACCCAGCTTCTAACCCAGCTTCCAACCCAACTTTCAACCCAACTTCCGACCCAGCTTCCAACCCAACTTCCAATCCAACTTCCAACCCAGCTTCTAACCCAGCTTCCAACCCAACTTTCAACCCAACTTCCGACCCAGCTTCCAACCCAACTTCCAATCCAACTTCCAACCCAACTTCCATCCCAACTTCCAACCCAACTTCGAACCCAACGTCCAACCCAACTTCCAACCCAACTTCCATCCCAACTTCCATCCCAACTTCCATCCCAGCTTCCATCCCAACTTCCAATCCAACTTCCAACCCAACTTCCAATCAAGCTTCCAACCCAACTTCCAACTGAGCTACCAATCCAACTTTCATCCCAACTTCCATCCCAACTTCAAACCCAACTTCCAACCCAACTTCTAACCCAACTTCCAACCCAACTTCCAACCCAACTTCAAACCCAACTTCCACCCCAACTTCCACCCCAACTTTCAACCTAGCATCCAACCCAGCTTCCAACACAATGTTCAACCCAACTTCCAACCCAACTTCCAACCCAACTTCGAACCCAACTTCCAACCCAAATTCCAATCCAACTTCCATCCCAGCTTCCATCCCAACTTCCAACCCAACTCCCAACCCAACTTCCAACCCAGCTTCCAGCCCAACTTCCAACCCAGCTTCCAACCCAACTTCCAACCCAACTTCCAACCCAATTTCCATCCCAACTTCCATCCCAACTTCCAATCCAACTTCCAACCTAACTTCCATCCCAACTTCCAACCCAACCTTCATCCCAACTTCCATCCCAACTTCCAACCCAACTTCCAACCCAACTTTCAACCCAACTTCCAACCCAATTTCCAACCCAACTTCCAACCCAACTTCCAACCCAACTTGCAATCCAACTTCCAACCCAACATCCAACCCAACTTCCAACCCAACTTCCAACCCAACTTCCAACCCAACTTCCAACCCAACTTCCAACCCAACTTCCAACCCAACTTCCAACCCAACTTTCAACCCAACTTTCAACCCAACTTCCAATTCAACTTCCAACCCAACGTCGAACCCAACTTCCAGCCCAACTTCCAGCCCAACTTTCAACCCAACTTCCAACCCAACTTCCATCCCAACTTCCATCCCAACTTCAAACCCAACTTCCATCCCACCTTCCATCCCAACATCCACCCAACTTCCAACCCAACTTCCAACCCAACTTCCAACCCAACTTCCAACCGAACTTCCAACCCAAATTCCAACCCAACTTCCTACACAGCTTCTAACCCAGCTTCAAACCCAACTTTCAACCCAACATCCAACCCAACTTCCAACCCAACTTCCAACCAAACTTCCAACCCAACTTCCAACCTAACTTCCAACCCAACTTCCAACCCAGTTTCCATCCCAGCTTCCATCCCAACTTCCAACCCAACTTCCAATCCAACTTCCAACCCAACGTCCAACCCAACTTCCAACCCAACTTCTAACCCAACTGCCAACCCAACTTCCAACCCAACTTCCAACCCAATTTCCATCCCAGCTTCCATCCCAACTTCCAACCCAACTTCCACCCCAACTTCCACCCCAACTTCCACCCTAGCATCCAACCCAGCTTCCAACCCAACGTTCAACCCAACTTCCAACCCAACTTCCAACCCAACGTCCAATCCAACTTCCAACCCAACTTCCAACCCAATTTCCATCCCAGCTTCCATCCCAACTTCCAACCCAACTTCCACCCCAACTTCCACCCCAACTTCCACCCTAGCATCCAACCCAGCTTCCAACCCAACGTTCAACCCAACTTCCAACCCAACTTCCAACCCAACGTCCAATCCAACTTCCAACCCAACTTCCAACCCAATTTCCATCCCAGCTTCCATCCCAACTTCCAACCCAACTTCCACCCCAACTTCCACCCCAACTTCCACCCTAGCATCCAACCCAGCTTCCAACCCAACGTTCAACCCAACTTCCAACCCAACTTCCAACCCAACGTCCAATCCAACTTCCAACCCAACTTCCAACCCAATTTCCATCCCAGCTTCCATCCCAACTTCCAACCCAACTTCCACCCCAACTTCCACCCCAACTTCCACCCTAGCATCCAACCCAGCTTCCAACCCAACGTTCAACCCAACTTCCAACCCAACTTCCAACCCAACGTCCAATCCAACTTCCAACCCAACTTCCAACCCAATTTCCATCCCAGCTTCCATCCCAACTTCCAACCCAACTTCCACCCCAACTTCCACCCCAACTTCCACCCTAGCATCCAACCCAGCTTCCAACCCAACGTTCAACCCAACTTCCAACCCAACTTCCAACCCAACGTCCAATCCAACTTCCAACCCAACTTCCAACCCAATTTCCATCCCAGCTTCCATCCCAACTTCCAACCCAACTTCCACCCCAACTTCCACCCCAACTTCCACCCTAGCATCCAACCCAGCTTCCAACCCAACGTTCAACCCAACTTCCAACCCAACTTCCAACCCAACGTCCAATCCAACTTCCAACCCAACTTCCAACCCAATTTCCATCCCAGCTTCCATCCCAACTTCCAACCCAACTTCCACCCCAACTTCCACCCCAACTTCCACCCTAGCATCCAACCCAGCTTCCAACCCAACGTTCAACCCAACTTCCAACCCAACTTCCAACCCAACGTCCAATCCAACTTCCAACCCAACTTCCAACCCAATTTCCATCCCAGCTTCCATCCCAACTTCCAACCCAACTTCCACCCCAACTTCCACCCCAACTTCCACCCTAGCATCCAACCCAGCTTCCAACCCAACGTTCAACCCAACTTCCAACCCAACTTCCAACCCAACGTCCAATCCAACTTCCAACCCAACTTCCAACCCAATTTCCATCCCAGCTTCCATCCCAACTTCCAACCCAACTTCCACCCCAACTTCCACCCCAACTTCCACCCTAGCATCCAACCCAGCTTCCAACCCAACGTTCAACCCAACTTCCAACCCAACTTCCAACCCAACGTCCAATCCAACTTCCAACCCAACTTCCAACCCAATTTCCATCCCAGCTTCCATCCCAACTTCCAACCCAACTTCCACCCCAACTTCCACCCCAACTTCCACCCTAGCATCCAACCCAGCTTCCAACCCAACGTTCAACCCAACTTCCAACCCAACTTCCAACCCAACGTCCAATCCAACTTCCAACCCAACTTCCAACCCAACTTCCATCCCAACTTCCATCCCAACTTCCATCCCAGCTTCCATCCCAACTTCCAATCCAACTTCCAACCCAACTTCCAATCCAGCTTCCAACCCAACTTCCAACTGAGCTACCAATCCAACTTTCATCCCAACTTCCATCCCAACTTCCAACCCAACTTCCAACCCAACATCTAACCCAACTTCCAACCCAACTTCCACCCCAACTTCAAACCCAACTTCCACCCCAACTTCCACCCCAACTTCCACCCTAGCATCCAACCCAGCTTCCAACCCAACGTTCAACCCAACTTCCAACCCAACTTCCAACCCAACTTCGAACCCAACTTCCAACCCAAATTCCAATCCAACTTCCATCCCAGCTTCCATCCCAGCTTCCAACCCAACTCCCAACCCAACTTCCAACCCAACTTCCAGCCCAACTTCCTATCGAGCTTCCAACCCAACTTCCAACCCAACTTCCAACCCAACTTCCATCCCAACTTCCATCCCAACTTCCAATCCAACTTCCAACCTAACTTCCATCCCAACTTCCAACCCAACCTTCATCCCAAGTTCCATCCCAACTTCCAACCCAACTTCCATCCCAACTTTCAACCCAACTTCCAACCCAACTTCCAACCCAACTTCCAACCCAACTTCCAACCCAACTTCCAACCCAACTTCCAACCCAACTTCCAACCCAACTTGCAAGCCAACTTCCAACCCAACATGCAACCCAACTTCCAATCCAACGTCCAACCCATCTTCCACCCCAACTTCCAACCCAACTTCCATCCCAACTTTCAACCCAACTTCCAACCCAACTTCCAACCGAACTTCCAACCCAACTTCCATTCCAACTTCTAATCCAACTTCCAACCCAACTTCCAACCCAACTTCCAACCCAACTTCCAACCCAACTTCCAACCCAACTTCCAACCAAACTTCAAACCCAACTTCCAATCCAACTTCCAACCCAACTTACAACCCAACTTTCAACCCAACTTCCATCCGAACTTCCATCCCAACTTCCAACCCAACTTCCAACCCAAAGTTCAACCCACCTTCCAAACCAACTTCCAACCCAACTTCCAACCCAACTTGTAACCCAACTTCCAACTCAAATTCCAACCCAACATCCAACCAAACTTCCAACCCAACTTCCATCCCAGCTTCCATCCCAACTTCCAACCCAACTTCCAACCCAACTTCCAATCCAGCTTCCAACCCAACTGCCAATCGAGCTTCCAATACAAATTTCATCCCAACTTCCATCCCAACTTCCAACCCAACTTCCCAACCAACTTCTAACCCAAATTCCAACCCAACTTCCAACCCAACTTCCAACCCAACATCCACCCCAACCTCCACCCCAACTTCCAACCCACCATCCAACCCAGCTTCCAACCCAACTTTCAACCCAACTTCCAACGCAACTTCTAACCCAACTTCCACCCCAACTTCCACTCCAACTTCCAAGCCAACTTCCAACCCAACATCCAACCTAACTTCCAACCCAACTTCCATCCTAACTTCCAACCCAACTTCCATCCTAACTTCCAACCCAACTTCCATCCTAACTTCCAACCCAACTTCCATCCTAACTTCCAACCCAACTTCCATCCTAACTTCCAACCCAACTTCCATCCTAACTTCCAACCCAACTTCCATCCTAACTTCCAACCCAACTTCCATCCTAACTTCCAACCCAACTTCCATCCTAACTTCCAACCCAACTTCCATCCTAACTTCCAACCCAACTTCCATCCTAACTTCCAACCCAACTTCCATCCTAACTTCCAACCCAACTTCCATCCTAACTTCCAACCCAACTTCCATCCTAACTTCCAACCCAACTTCCATCCTAACTTCCAACCCAACTTCCATCCTAACTTCCAACCCAACTTCCATCCTAACTTCCAACCCAACTTCCATCCTAACTTCCAACCCAACTTCCATCCTAACTTCCAACCCAACTTCCATCCTAACTTCCAACCCAACTTCCATCCTAACTTCCAACCCAACTTCCATCCTAACTTCCAACCCAACTTCCATCCTAACTTCCAACCCAACTTCCATCCTAACTTCCAACCCAACTTCCATCCTAACTTCCAACCCAACTTCCATCCTAACTTCCAACCCAACTTCCATCCTAACTTCCAACCCAACTTCCATCCTAACTTCCAACCCAACTTCCATCCTAACTTCCAACCCAACTTCCATCCTAACTTCCAACCCAACTTCCATCCTAACTTCCAACCCAACTTCCATCCTAACTTCCAACCCAACTTCCATCCTAACTTCCAACCCAACTTCCATCCTAACTTCCAACCCAACTTCCATCCTAACTTCCAACCCAACTTCCATCCTAACTTCCAACCCAACTTCCATCCTAACTTCCAACCCAACTTCCATCCTAACTTCCAACCCAACTTCCATCCTAACTTCCAACCCAACTTCCATCCTAACTTCCAACCCAACTTCCATCCTAACTTCCAACCCAACTTCCATCCTAACTTCCAACCCAACTTCCATCCTAACTTCCAACCCAACTTCCATCCTAACTTCCAACCCAACTTCCATCCTAACTTCCAACCCAACTTCCATCCTAACTTCCAACCCAACTTCCATCCTAACTTCCAACCCAACTTCCATCCTAACTTCCAACCCAACTTCCATCCTAACTTCCAACCCAACTTCCATCCTAACTTCCAACCCAACTTCCATCCTAACTTCCAACCCAACTTCCATCCTAACTTCCAACCCAACTTCCATCCTAACTTCCAACCCAACTTCCATCCTAACTTCCAACCCAACTTCCATCCTAACTTCCAACCCAACTTCCATCCTAACTTCCAACCCAACTTCCATCCTAACTTCCAACCCAACTTCCATCCTAACTTCCAACCCAACTTCCATCCTAACTTCCAACCCAACTTCCATCCTAACTTCCAACCCAACTTCCATCCTAACTTCCAACCCAACTTCCATCCTAACTTCCAACCCAACTTCCATCCTAACTTCCAACCCAACTTCCATCCTAACTTCCAACCCAACTTCCATCCTAACTTCCAACCCAACTTCCATCCTAACTTCCAACCCAACTTCCATCCTAACTTCCAACCCAACTTCCATCCTAACTTCCAACCCAACTTCCATCCTAACTTCCAACCCAACTTCCATCCTAACTTCCAACCCAACTTCCATCCTAACTTCCAACCCAACTTCCATCCTAACTTCCAACCCAACTTCCATCCTAACTTCCAACCCAACTTCCATCCTAACTTCCAACCCAACTTCCATCCTAACTTCCAACCCAACTTCCATCCTAACTTCCAACCCAACTTCCATCCTAACTTCCAACCCAACTTCCATCCTAACTTCCAACCCAACTTCCATCCTAACTTCCAACCCAACTTCCATCCTAACTTCCAACCCAACTTCCATCCTAACTTCCAACCCAACTTCCATCCTAACTTCCAACCCAACTTCCATCCTAACTTCCAACCCAACTTCCATCCTAACTTCCAACCCAACTTCCATCCTAACTTCCAACCCAACTTCCATCCTAACTTCCAACCCAACTTCCATCCTAACTTCCAACCCAACTTCCATCCTAACTTCCAACCCAACTTCCATCCTAACTTCCAACCCAACTTCCATCCTAACTTCCAACCCAACTTCCATCCTAACTTCCAACCCAACTTCCATCCTAACTTCCAACCCAACTTCCATCCTAACTTCCAACCCAACTTACAACCCAACTTTCAACCCAACTTCCATCCCAACTTCCATCCCAATTTCCAACCCAACTTCCAATCCAAAATTCAACCCACCTTCCAACCCAACTTCCAACCCAACTTCCAACCCAACTTGTAACCCAACATCCAACTCAAATTCCAACCCAACATCCAACCTAACTTCCAACCCAACTTCCATCCCAGCTTCCATCCCAACTTCCAACCCAACTTCCAACCCAACTTCCATTCCAGCTTCCAACCCAAGTTCCAACCGAGCTTCCAATCCAAATTTCATCCCTACTTCCATCCCAACTTCGAACCCAACTTCCAACGTATCTTCTAACCAAACTTCCAACCCATCTTCCAACCCAACTTCCAACCCAACATCCACCCCAACTTCCACCCCAACTTCCAACCCAGCATCCAACCCAGCTTCCAACCCAACTTTCAACCAAACTTCCAACGCAACTTCTAACCGAACTTTTAACCCAATTTCCAACCCAACTTCCAACCCAACTTCCATCCCAACTTCCATCCCAACTTCCAACCCAACTTCCAACCCAACATTCAACCCAACTTCCAGCCCAACTTCCAACCCAGCTTCCAACCCAACTTCCAACCCAACTTCCAACCCAACATTCAACCCAACTTCCAGCCCAACTTCCAACCCAGCTTCCAACCCAACTTCCAACCCAACTTCCAACCCAACTTCCAACCCAACTTGCAATCCATCTTCCATCCCAACTTTCAACCAAACTTGCAACCCAACTTCCAACCCAACTTTCTACCTTACTTCCAACCCAACTTCAAACCCAACTTTCAACCCAAATTCCAACCCAACTTCCAACCAAACGTCCAACCAAACTTCCAACCAAACTTCCAACCCAACTTCCATCCCAGCTTCCATCCCAACTTCCAACCCAACTTACAACCCAACTTCCAACCCAACTTCCAGCCCAACTTCAAACCCAACTTCCATTCCAACTTCCATCCCAACATCCAACCTAACTTCCAACCCAACTTCCAACCCAACTTCCAACCCAAATCCCAACCCAACTTCCAACTCAACTTCCAATTCAACTTCCAACCTGTCGGAAACCGGCCCCCGGGTGGAGGCAGTTCCAACGTGCCCCGACGGGTCTTCTACGTTCACGGCTATGTTTTGTGCGGGTTCTGAGTCTGAGCGTGAGCTTTCTGGTCGCCTCACACTATATTTCTTGGAGTTGAAGGCATTTGCGAGACAGTCACTTTTGCGAATGGAAGAACGCGATTTTGCATTATTTTTTGAACATGGACATGATCTAAACATTTGTAGGGCTAGTCATGAGCTCTCCAACGCACCAAACCGTGCGCGATTCAGATCACCGTAGCTCCCGCTA
>SZWC01010311.1:30463-100839 GCA_023375785.1 Penium margaritaceum
GGATGATCCACCTGATCAGGTGGATCATCCACCGGATCCAGTAGTGCGGGTTGTTACTGGGGGACTTAGCCAAAATCATGGCTCGGCGTCCGAAACCCAGTAGTACGTTTTGTTACTCGGGGACTTAGTCAAAATTCTGACTGCAGGTCCGCGGACAGGTTTCGAACCTCGTCACACCCCATCACCAAACTCGACCCAAAAGTGGGTAGGGTGCGTGGAAACAGTGCAGGGGACCCCTACACCACGTGCAAGTGGATCTGCGCCTCGGGAAAGGCGCTTCGCACGTGAAGGAAGGCGCCACGGCGTGTGCGCGCCATGGAGGCGTTAGGCGTTTCTGTGGTGGGTGAGACCTGCGCTTCGGCAAGCATAACTTGGGCTACGCTTGGCCGAATCGCGCATGGTTTGGTGCGTTGGAAATCTTATGACTAGCCCTATAAATGTTTTGATCATGTCCATGTTCAAAATATAACGCAAAACGACGTTATTCCCTTCGCAAAAACTGACTGTCTCTAAATTCCTGCTCACATAGCGTGAGGCGACCAGAAAGCTCACGCTCAGTCTCAGATTCGCCCAAAACAGTAGACGTGAACCACTAGAGGCTATCAGACCAAACGTCGGGACCGCACCACGCGGCTCTCATCTCTACAGTGCCTTGATTCAGATGGGGAGGAGCATACCCAAGTTGAGAAGGTGGGGTTCATCAACTACACCAAGTCTGCCAAGTCCATGGTGGTCGCCAATGACAAGGTCAAACGTGCGGCTGGCCAAGGTGATGTTGACGTGGAGGTGGTGGTTGGTGGTAAAAAGGTGCAGTGTGTTATCCAAAACGTGCAACATGTCCCCGGCCTGGCTGACATTTTGAGTGTGAGCCGCTTGACAGACAAGGGCTATGGAGTGCTCTTCTGCAGGAAAGGTGGAGTCGTGCCGATGGACGGCAGCGGCGAGGTTGTTCTTGAGGCGAAGCGCGAGGGAGGCCTCTACATCACTGAGACCAAGGTCATCCCCTCGGCAACAGTCGCAGCAGACCTGCAAGCACGCGTCGTCAACCTTGCAAAAGGCGGTGGAGCAGACCTGCAGCTGTGGCATTGGCGGCTGGGGCACTCGTCGCCCGCATTCGTGGAGGAGATGGCGAGGCGCGGCATGGTTCGCGGCCTCAACATCACTAGTGCAGCAGACACAGCCGAAGATTCCGTAGAATACAAGTGTGAGCCTTGCATCGTGGGCAAGGCAAAGCGCAAGCCATTTGAAGACGGACAACGGCGGGCCAAGAATCTACTCGAGGTCGTGCACAGTGATGTGTGCGGACCGATCAAGACGCCGTCCATTGGGGGCGCGCGGTACTTTGTCACCTTCATCAAAGATTGCAGTAGAAAAATACACGTCTACTTCATGAAGCGGAAGAACGATGTGCTGGACCAGCTGAAGAAGTATGTCGCAGCGGTGGAGAGGCAGACTGGTTGCAAGGTCAGAGCGCTATGCAGCCACAATGGCGGGGAGTACGTGGGCTGTGGAGGGTGGCTGGAGGAGCAAGGGATTGAGTGGCAGCCGACCACTTCGTACAGGCCACAATCTAATGGCATGGCAGAGCGTATGAACCAAACGCTGCTCACAATGGCGCGGTCGATGCTCGTGGACGCTAAACTGCTACGGAGTCTGTGGGCCGAGGCCATGAGCACGGCGTGCTACATCACCAACCTCACCCCAATAGCAGTGTTGAAGGGGAAGGGCGGCTGGAAGACGCCGCAAGAGGGTTGGAGCAGGCGCAAACCAAGCGTGGCATACCTGAAGGCGTTCAAGTACAAGGCGCAAGCATTGGTGCAGGCCGCGCAAAGAAAAGACTCCAAACTGGACCCGCGTGCAAAGGCGTACGCGCTCGTCGGATACAAGAGCACGCTCAAGGAATACCGCCTCTTTGATCCACAGACAAAGGATGTTAGCACCAGCCGCGACGTCACGTTTGATGAGCAACAGAGCTACTACAGCAGCAGCAACAACATTGACACAACGCACTCTCCAAAGCAGGGGGAGTGGTTCCAACGCCTTGAGCTTGAGGAGGAGCCGGCAGCTGCAGAGGTCGATGCCTTGGAGGATGACGGTGCTAGAGCGCAGCAGGGCAATGCAGCGGGTGCAGGTGCCGCAGGAGCACAGGATGCAGCAGCCAACGCAGGGGAGCCCGCGGCCGAGGACAATGTTGTAGCAGGACAGCAGGACCAGCAGCTAGCGTCAACAAGATCGCCGTGTCGCAGCCATAGGCAGCAGAATGCGGCAAAGTCGTATGACGCAAGCATGGGTGGCTGGGTCGGCATGGCGCAGTGCATGATGAAAGCCGCAACGGAGCCGACAACCGTACAAGAGACGCTTGCACGGCCTGACGGGCAGCAGTGGGACGAAGCAATAAAATCTGAACTTGCGTCCCTTGCTAAGAACGACACTTGGGAGCTGGTGGATCGGCCTGAGGGGGCGAAGGTGATCAGCTCCAAGTGGTTGTTCAAAGTGAAGCTCACCAAGGAAAGCAAGGTGGAGAAGTACAAGGCGCGGCTAGTAGCAAAGGGATACGCACAGCGGAAAGGCAAACACTAGGATGAGACGTTTGCACCCGTCGCCAAGTTCACAAGCATCCGGACAATCCTCGCAGTGGCAGCACAAATGATATGGAGATTTACCAAATGGATGTCAAGACGGCATTCCTGAATGGAATCATTGACAAGGAGATCTACCGTGTGGATGTGTCGAAGGGGGTGTATGCGCCGGAGGGCAAGGTGTGCAAGCTGCGGAAGGCCTTGTACGGGCTAAAACAGGCGCCCAAGGGCTGGTACCAACACATGGTGGAGCTCGTCTTCAAGCGTTGTGAGTCAGACCACAGCGTGTATGTGTGGCGCAGCAAGGGACTCCATCAGATTGCCGCACTCTACGTGGACGATCTGATCCTGTGTTCATCTAATCTGGCGGCTTTGCAGCAGCTCAAGGAGTAGTTGAGCAGCAGATTTAAGATGACGGACATGGGGGAGGTGGAGTACTACCTTGGGGTGAGCATCGCGCGGAACCGGAGGGCATGCACGCTTGAGCTGGAGCAGGCCAAGTATGTGGCTAAGGTCCTAAAGCGGTACGGCATGGAGGACTGCAAACTAGTGGGCAGTCTGGTCTCCACAAGCTGTGAGCTAAGTGCGGCAATGGCACCGCAAACTAAAGAGGAGAAGGATGACATGGCGGAGGTGCCCTACCAATCTGTGGTGGGCAGCCTGATGTATGCCATGGTGGCGACTCGGCCAGACCTGGCCTACGCGGTGGGTCAGGTGAGCAGGTACGTGGCCATCCCTGGGCCACTACACTGGACCGCGGTGAAGCGCATCCTTTGGTACTTGTAGGCAACCTGGCACGCGCGCCTCAAGTACGATGCAAAGGGGAGGTCAGACCCCTTGCGGCTGGTCTGCTACACTGACGCGGACTACGCCAGAATATGGACAAGAGGAATTCCACTTCCGGCTATGTGTTCTTCCTCGCAGGTGCAGCAGTCTCATGGTGCAGCAGGAAGCAGGAATGCGTCGCCACCTCCACAATGGAGGCGAAGTACATTGCTCTGGCCGAGGCGGTCAAGGAAGCAGTGTGGCTCCGCAGATTGCTGGCGGAGCTAGGCGTGCCGCAGTAGGAGCCTACGGTGGTCCAGGAGGACAACACTGGCTCCATCTCGCTGACCAACAACCAAACGCATCACAGGAGGACGAAGCACATCGACGTGCGCTACCACTACGCGCACGACATGTGTGGAGAAGGGACAGGATGTGCTGCAGCATTGCAGCACGAAACTCATGCTCGCGAATTGCTTGACCAAGGCGCAGCCCCAAGATCGGCACATGATCAGCCTTGCAGGGCTTGGGTTGACAAGCTGCGAAGGGCTTGAAAGCGCAGGAGCGGACGAGTGAGAGTGAGCACGAGGCATCCGGCATGGAAGGTGTACGGGGGAGATTGCTAAAAAAGTGCTCCTGCCATGGATGCCGTTTGCCGTTTTCTTGGTTCGGCCACTAGAAATTGGTTGAACATCTAATCTGATTGCAGACTTGGACTCCTTGGATCTTTCCATGCAGTTTCAAGCATTCAGTTACTCAATTTGGTTGAGAATTCAGAAAGGTAGCTCCATCCGAAGTTCGGGTGGACGGCGGGTGGAATCTGGTACCTGCCATAAGTGACGAGATAATTCCACTACCAGTGATCCGAGTTTGGCTTCAATGACCTCCAAGGGCACATGGGCCATGAAAAAAAGGGATGTGGATGGTCTTCTGGACCAGGGCGAGCCTCCCCCCACGTTGGGATGACAGGAAGGGCGCTTCGACAGGCCACCGTCGAAGCGCCACGGGTTTGGTGGGCGGCTCCACCATGGGTTACTCCAATGGCTGTTGTAGGGGCTCTTCTGCTCCGTTTTGGGCGTGCTTGGATGCGTTGGAAAGCTTAGATCACAGGATATAAGAACAAGATGCAATTTCACCAAAACAACTAACCATTAATGGTCATCAGCCTTTCTTGGTTTCCGCAATCTGCATTCTGCTAGAATTCTGCTCCTTTGGTGTTGTGGCGACCCAAAGCACACACCCCCTTGGAAGTCTCTTTGCACTAAGTAGCCGTGGATACTTGTGGTGGATCAGCGCACGCCAGGACAGCATTCTTGACAGTGGGGTACCCCTTCTCGGGCTTTACTCAAATGCCCCACTCGAGGACCCCTCTGTCCTCTTTCTCCATTTTTCTATGTGATGGTGCCACCTTCTCGGGTACCCCCTTTGGGGTTTTCCGGGGTGCCCCACTCGAGGGCCCCCCCTCTATCGTTTTGGGTCTGGCTCAACCCTTGCTTTGAGCAAGCTCGTGGAGCGAGCTTGCTCAGCGAGCTCGTTGAGCAAGCTTGCTTGGCGAGCTCGCCCTGTGGGCAAGCTTGCTTGTAGCGCAAAGCTGTGGGGCAGCTTCAAACCGCAAGCAAGCGGCAACGGTAACTGCAGCCACTACATCTGCCTCTGCTGCACGCTGCTGCTGCTGCTGCTGTGTGCGTGTGCAGCTGCGGTGGCAAGCTGCACCTGCTCGCCGCCGCCGCCGCTGTTTTAGCTGCTGCCGCTACGCCTGCTGCTTGCTGCCACTACTGCTGCAGCTGCTTGTCGCTGCTGTTGCTGCTCACCGCTGCTTGCTGCTGCTGTTTCCAGCCACCTGCTACTGCTACCGCTTGCTGCTGCTGTTTCCTGCTACTGCCTGCTGCAACAACCATTGCAACTGATCGCCGCTGCTGCTGCTGCTACTGCGGCTGCTGCCTGTCGCCGCTGTTCCTGCCACAGGTGTGTGCTGCTACCGCTGCTGTTGCGGTTGCTGCTGCGGCTGTCAGCCGTCGCTGCTACGGCTGCTGCTACGATTGCTCCCAGCTACTGCTGCTGCGATTGGTGCTGTAGCTGCTATGCTGCTGTTACAGTTTGTGGCTGCTGATGCCGCCGCTGCTGCAAGCTGCTGACGCTGGTGCGTGCTGCCATTGCTCGCAACCGCTGGCGCAACCTGCAACTTCTCCTACGAGCTGCTTCTCCTCCTTTTTTTGGTGTACACACCGGTAGCTAGACATGGCTGTTCCTGCCACCTGGTGGTGCTGCTTTAGTGGCTGCTACCCGTAGCCGCTATCGCTGCAGGTGCTTCCCACCGCTTATTGCTGCTACAAATGCTATTGCTTGCAGCTGCCACCGTTATCTCCGCTACCTCCATCTCTACGCTGCAACATAGTTGTGGTGGGTCCCTCCACGATCTGTTGTAGCTGCTATGGGTGGATGCCGCTGCTGCCACTCGCTGCTGTTGCTGATGCTGCGTCTCTGTTCCAGAGCACAATGAGCTATGACTTGTTTGCTCTGATACCATGAGGAACTTCCTAGAACCTTCCTAACCGCTTGCCACTTAACTAAACGTCAACGCTCAGTCAGTGTGTGAGGACAGTCACAAGTCATGCACAAAATTGCAAGAGTCTGGGTAGGGACACGTACATAGTGTCAGGAAGCACATAATTGAATATGATTGTAGAGAGAGATAACAAATGACCGGTCCACAGCATGAATACCTGCCACGGCGCATGACGGTTGTTTCACGCGGTGGTGCAAGGTCTGTCTCAAAACCGGCCCAAACACACCGTTTTGGCTGTAACTATGCGTAGAAGAATCAGAACCCTACGCCGTTTGAACCTGTAGATGGAAAATCTTGAGCCGGATGCTATGATTGGTCACATGCACAAGTCTGGCACCGATCGATGGACAAACAATGCAAAAAATACAAATGGGGTTGAAGAGCAAGTCCACCGAGAAATCTCTAGCGTCTGCAGAAAAACTGCAAAGCACCTCGGCAAGCACCCAGGATGTCGTGGCAGCTCTCTGGCAGCTGCTGGTGGGTGGAGCCACCACTCGTCAATGTTGCGGCACCAGCTGCGTCCGCATGAAGGATAGGCTACGAAAAAGCAGAAGAAGGTCTGAGACAACATCCACGAAGCTGGGGCAGTCGCTGGTCAGCTCCGAGTGGGTGGTCCACCACCTGCCCATGCGCCGATGCCTCCGGGGTCCGCATCGAGGATCATGTAGCTGCACTTTCTTGTACCGGTGCTCTCCTGGATGTGGCCCGTGACAGGTGGAAGCCACACACACCAACAGATAGATCAACAAGTTGTTTACGACACATTGTAGAAATCGCAGCGAGCCCTTCATGAAAACATGGACGTTCAAGATGGGGGTGAGAAACTATGACAAAACGTCTTAGCTTCCTTGCTCTAATACCATGAGAAATGGCTAGGAAGCTTCCTCACCTCCCTGCTACTGATGTGGCGACACTGTCCAGTCAGCAGGCGCACTGGCAAGCAAGCAGGTGTAAGAAACAGTAAGGGCCAGGCTACGGAGATGCGCAAAGTCTCATAAGCTTCAATATCCTAGTAATGGAAAGAGAAATGACAACTGACGAGCACATAACATAAATAGCTGCAGTAACGAATGGCGGGTGACGCACGCGACATTGTTAGTTTATCCTAAAACCGGCCCAAAACCACTGTTTCGGCCAAAACTCTGTGCACAGGTATCCAAACGCAACACCGTCTGAACCTAGACATGTAGAAGCTTAAGCCGGATGCTACTGAGAAGATGTGTGTTAGCTTCCTAGTGACACGGCCGCTGACTAGGCGTCAATGCGTGGTCAGACTGTGACGGCAGTCACAAGTGGTACACACAATGGCAAGGGTCTAGCTAGGAGACACAAGACAAAGTGTCAGAATGCTTCAACAGCATTTGCAGAGAGAAATTACAAATGACAGGTCCATGGCATAAGTACTTGCCGTGGCGCATGGCGTGTGTCGCACGTGGTAGCACAAGGTCTGCCCTAAAACCGGCTCAAAACCACTGTTTTGGCCGTAACTCAGCGTAGACATTTTAGAACGCTACGCCGTTTGAACCTAGATTCACAGAATCACAAGCCAGAAGCTACAAATCACCACATGCATGCATCCAGCATCAAACGGTGGAAACACAATGCAAATACATGCAAATTGGGCCCATGGCCAGTCCAGCCCGGGAAATGAGAAGCACGAGCCAAGCACGCTAGAGGCAAAACACCATGGATGCTTGAGGATTGAAGAGTCGCCAACAAGGAGAGTGACAAGCGAGAGAGCAGGTAGGTTCCAAAGGAGGAGCTAGTGGGGTGACGATTGGGCGGGCGGTGAGCCCATCCTCGCTTGAACCCACATATAGTGGGATATGAACCTCAGACCTCACCCGCGCATTATCCTCATATCTGCAACCCAGCAAACCCGGGAAACAACCCGGACACAAAACTCACGCTGTCCCACTAGGAAGCCTAGTGTCAACAATAAATCAGGTTATGCAAGCGTGTTCTAGAGATAACCCAGATGCATCCTGTGAATGTGGCTTTGGATGGTCTCCTCGGGAGCCGTCACCACGTGGGCGGTGATGTCAGCGCCAGTGTCACTTCAGCATCAATCACCTACGTCTGTGTGATGAGTGTGCAGCGAGGCCAGAGGTCACAACAGATTTGTGGGACACTATGAACACTCCCCCATGACCCACAGCCGACGCACAGCGACACAAACTCATAATCACAAAAGAGTGTCACAAGGGGTGGCATACAACTGTACTTGCACTAGGAACGGTCATTCACTGAGGATCACCAGGTGGACACAAGAGCCCAACAGCATGCACAGCTGCCTTAAAGATGTTACTGCTGAGTGCCTTTGTCAGGAAGTCTGCTTGCTGCTGCCGTGTATCAACCCAGACGACCTGGACATCACCTGCAGCAATGCGCTCACGCACAAAATGATGCTCAACATGATGTGCTTTGTGGCTTTGTGATATATGCCATCATGTTCAGCAATCGCCTTAGTGCTTTGGTTGTCACAGCGCAATGTGATGCAGTGGATGGGGATGCGCAGTTGTTGTAGCAAGCGACACAATCACACACTCTTGCAAGTGCCTGCGCCGAGAGCAACATATTTAGCCTCACTTGAGCTACGAGCCACACAACCGTGCTTATCACTCGTCCACGACACAATGGTCCCTCCAACTAGGATGATGCAACATGTACAATTGCGTGCTTCCTTGTCATGTACCCAGTCGTTGTACGTATTTCCATCCACAACGATGGATGGTTGTGCACGATAACAAAATCTAGTGTGGGCAGTGGAGAGGGCGTACCTGACAACGCGCAGAGCAGCCTCCATGTGTCAGGCTCTCGGAGCCTGGGGGAACTGGGCCAGGAAGTTCACAGAGAAGGCGAAATCTGCCCTGGTTGTAGTCGCCAGGTACATTTGTCACCTAATGACGCAGAGATAGTCGGTCACATTGGCTGTCTTCCCCAGCTTCAACACATCCAGTGTCTTCAGCAGCCTCTGACTGCTAAAGTCATGGGAGTGGACGTAGTGGGTGTGGACTCAAGCAGTGAACAAAAGCGCTCCCCCAGACTGTGGATATACGCAGCTTGATGAACATGGAGTATGCGACGAGAACGATCACGCTCAAGCTCCATGCCCAAGAAGACGCGAGCAGGGCCCAAGTCTTTCATCATGTATGTGGACTGAAGGAGCGTCTTGAGTGATTGGTCAGCAGCCTGACTAGGCGATGCCATCAACAGGTCATTGATGTAGTCGAGGACAACGACGAATAGGGCAGAGGGAGGACTAACAAAGAGTTATGGATCGACCGTACTAAGTTGGTAGCCTCCTTTCTGAAGAGTGGACGTGATCTCCTGGTTCCACCATTGTCGCGACTGCTTCAAGCCATAGAGAGCCTTTCGTAGTCGCCAGACTCGATCAGTGCCGTTGGAAAAGCCAGGAGGCTGGACCATGTAGATCTCCTCATCCAGTTGTCCATGGAGGAACTCATTATTCACATCCATCTGTCCTAAATCCATGTTGTGGTGAGCCACAAGACTCAACAGTGCTTTGGTAGTGGTGTACCGCCCGACCGGTGCAAACGTCTTGTCAAAGAGGACGCCGGGGACCTGGGAGAATCCCTTTGCCGTGAGGTGTGCCTTGTGTTTTTCGAGTGCACCGTTGGGCCTGTACTTGCGCCAAAAGACCCAATGGGCATCGATGGCTTTGGGCCCAGGCGGTAGATTGACAAGCTCATAGACTGAATGGTCATCAAGGGCGTTGAGCTTGTCACGCATTACAGCCTTCCACTGCTGGGCATTGAAGGATGCGCGGGCTTGACGTACAGTGGTCGGTTCAGGGAGCAAGGTAGTGGTGACCGACGTGGCGTGACACTCCGCAATGCTGCTCAAGACAGTAGCTTCCAAGGCCTCGCTCATGCTCAGAGGTGAGGAGCGTGTAGCAGAGGGCGGAACTGGGTTGGACGACCCCAGTAGCAAAGCCTAGAGCGTCCATGCCGGTGGGGAGAACAGGCGAGTGGGCACGCTGAGACGCAGGCTGAGACAGAGGAGGGCGTGCCTCAGTCATAGAGGTGTTAGAGCGGTGGGGTAAGGCACGAAGACGCCCACTTTGGACGAAGGGTGAGACAAGGGTAGAACCTGTGGGAACGTGTGGAGGCGGGTCAGGCACCCGGACGGGAGAGGTCACGGGTGAAGGGGCAAAGGGAGGTGTGCCTGGGCTGGATGGGACAGTGGGAGTCAAGGCAGACTAGGCAGAGTCAATGACCGGAGACGATGGTATGTTAGAGGGGTTGGACGGCACATCAGAGGAAGAGGTCACAGAGAAGGTAGGGATAGGCCCTGCCGACAAGGACGACAACAAGGGTGAAAGCTATGGTGCGGCAACAGGGACCACCAAACCGGTAGGTCCGACATCCCCCCCCAGCCAAGATAGAGGGAGGAGGGAGGAGTCACGGGACAGGTGACCAAGATCGCGAAGGAAGACGGACTCAAAGAACAGAGCACTATGAGACTCAACAACACGCTGAAGGATAGGGTCCCAGAGACGCCAGGCTTTAGACTGCACTGAAATGCCAAGAAAGGGGTATAGGCGACCGAGAGGGGACAGTTTCCCATCAGGGAGATCCTCTAGAAGCTAGAAAGCAGCAATGCTACCCTAGACCCAAGCAAGACAAAGATCGGCTCGATGACCATGCCAACCGTCAAAGGGTATGATATTGTGGGGTAGGGGACCGTGGGGAACACTCTTCCAGACCCACGTCATATAGCACATTGCTTCGAAAGCAAAGAGCGGCAGCAGGCCGGACTCAGACAGAAGTGTACGGACACTGTCGGCAAGTGTCCGGTTCCAACGCTCAGAGACACCATTTTGTTGGGGTGTGTAAGGAGCGGATGTCTCCACACACACCCCATGGGACTCGAGAAGACGAGCGGTGGGACCAAGGAATTCACCGCCACGGTCACTGCGGAAGACTCGCAGTGACCGTTGACATGCACGCTCAGCCTGAAAAAGCCATGATTCAAGGACGGAACAAGTATTGCTCTTCTAGCGAAGAGCGAACACCCAACAAAAGTGAGAGAAATCATCGGTAAGGCACAGGACGTAGCGGCCCACGCCTCACGAAGGTCATGAGGCAATTGCCTCACGAAGGTCATGAGGCAAAGGCCCCATGAAATTCGCATGAACACGATCAAGTGGATGTATAGAGTGAGACTCAGAAGGAGAGAAAGGAGAGTGATGCATCTTTCCTTGCACACAGTCAAGACGATCAGTAGGACAAGGGGCAGGGAAGGTAGAGGGTGAGAGGCCAAGAGTAGGCTGGAGAGGCAGCATGCTATGAATAGCATCGGTGTGGACATGGCCAAGGCAAAAATGGAGAAGACGGACAAGTTCAGGAGCGAGAGAGGGTGCAACGTGAGCAAGAGCAACGCCGATGGCAGGGGCGGAGGGGGCGTGCAAGGGAACACAATAGAGTTTGCCACACTTCACGCCACAGAGAACAGCACGGTCAGAGAGAAGAAGACAGACAGTGCCAACACCACGGCTAGCAGTGAAGTCCATACGTTGATCATCCAGGGATGGCACAGACAGCAGGCTGAGCTCCAGCGAAGGCACAAACAGGACGTCAGGCAGGTACAGGGCACCACTGGGTCCGACAAAGCGCACGCCGCCCACACCCTGAACAGGAAGCAACTGACCAGACCGAGTACGAACAAAGCAGACAGAACCAACGAGGCCTAACGAGACGAACGAGGAATGCACGGATGTCATGTGGTGGGTCGCCCCAGAGTCAAGGACCCAGAGTCCACTGGACACACGTACGGGGGGTAGCATACTTGACGTAGCGACAGTGCCAACAGAGGACGGAGATAGGGTACAAGGGGAGAGACCACGAGGAAGGAAGTCACACTGCCAAGGATCAATCCACGGGACAGATGTACACATAGCACCAAGAACGTGACTGGGAGGATCCCCACGAAGGACACTGTCAGTCTGACACACAAGACCTCTGGCCAGTGGTGCAACACCCTCACCTCGTTGATCGTGAAGGCAAAGAAGCTGAAGGAGGGACTGCTCAACATGGCGCTTGCGATCCCCGCAATCACCATCCACAGAGGCCGGTAGAGCTGGAGTAGATGCCCCGGTGGAAGGAGGGAACCAAGACGGAGCGGTGTAGGCTGATGACGGGGGACCAGCATATGCAGGGCATTGTAAGGAGGTGGCCAGCCCCAAGGGTAGGGGCCAGGCAATGGAGGCAAAGGCACACCAGAGGTGGCGTGAGCCTGGGCCTGGAAAGGGTTGGAGGAGCGCGATGGGACACCGACACCTGAGGACGAGGGTGTAGAGGAGGAGCTGGAGGTGTGCGCCCAGTGAGCGCGCATCACCCGGGCAAGATGGAGGTCATCGTGTGGAGCGGGGCAAGTCCGAGCAGAGTGCTCGGTCGAGCCACAGTTCCAACACAGGACGCGTCTGGAACACGTGAGGAGGAAGGAGCACCCTTGTCCTTGCCCTTGCCCTTACCCTTCCCCTTGCCCTTTCCAAGACCCTGGGAAGCAAGGGCAGAGGCAGGGGAGGATGAAGAAGCGGCGGAGGCGGAGGAAGATGCAGTAGCAGAGGAGGGTCCAGCAGCAGTGGTGAGCACAGCAACACCCATGACAGCAGAGTGATAGAAACACTTGTTCTGCAAGCTAGTCCACCAAGTAGTAAGGCGCTCGGACGTGAAGTCCCAAAGAGCACCAATCGTAGGCGGCGACCTGGGTGGGACCGGCTAAGAGGCAAGGCGCTGCAGCTCATCAGCTTTTACGCTGTGAAGGAGATCGGACAGCTCAGGAATGAGACCGTTGACCATGGTCAGAACAGTAGAGAGTTGGCCAGGTGCTGTGTTGTCATGCTCACGAAGGAGCTTGAGACCCCGAGCCCAATAGGCATCGGCAGTCTCATCCGTTTGCATGAAAAGCGTGTTGAATTGGACAATAAGCGCGCTCTGAGCGGCTTGGCCAGTGACGGTGGTACGGCGACTCAACATGGCATATGCGCCAATGCGGTCAACAGGGTGCTGGGCAGCAGGGTCAGCATCGAAGGTGCTAACATCATCAATCAGCGACTCAGGTGCAGTGGCGATGAGAGCGCGGAAAGCACGGGTGGACTCGGCAGCAAGTGTTGTGAATGGAGCAACAGAGAGGGAGTAGTACTCCCACAACTGCTCTCCCTGAGCCCAGGCGGTGAAGCGCACTTCCCGAGAGGAGAAGGCAAGTGCAGAGGTAAGCGCATGTGGCTTACAAAAAAATTCATGCTGGCAAGGCACAGGCAGAGTGGAAGTAGTGGCGGCAGTGCCAGTGTGCACAGCAGCAGAGGTGCTGGAGGCAGAAGGGGTGACCGCTGGAAGACTGGGGCTAGCTCTGGAAGGGGGAACAGCAGACACAGCAAAGAGGCGGCGAAGTACAATAGCGGCTACTTCATGAGCAAAAGTAGCGCGGCTGTCCTAAGCAAGATTAACACAATCCTCAGCCTCCTGCTGGGCCTCGTGAGTGAAGGTCAGCTAGCGCTGAAGGGTCACAATGACTGAATCGTTGTCACCGGGCATGGTGGCGATGTGCGGGCTCTGCCGGACAGATTTCGGCAGAGTTTCCCCAGCCCCAGTGGGCGTGGGAAAAATGGGGTTGCTTGAGGCAAAGGATAAAAATACTGCAGGACAGCCCACCCCAAGTCAGACAGGACAAGCCACCGCACAGAAGGTAGGAAAAAAATGCAAGTAGGTACAGTGCACAGTAAGGGATCCAAGAGGAAGGGCTGCACAAGAAGGTAAGGAGATGTGGGAGTGCAGCTGTGGGTGCTACAGAAAGGATGGCAACTGTAGATGCAGCTGGAACCACAAGAGTGAGAGCCCTAGCGGTGATGGGGGCACCGAGAGTGATGAAGACGGCCACAACGGGAACAGCCGCAGTAACGAAGCTGGAGCTGGCAGATGGGGCAGATGCGACGGCTGCAACGGCGGCCGACGTAGAAGCACGGAAGGACGATGTGGCGGCAGCTGTAGCAGATGCAGCTGAGTTCTTCACCGATGTAATGGTAGAGGCTGCTGCCGAGATTTGAGTGCCTATGTCAGCAGCGGCTGTAGCAATTGGTCGAACAACGTCTGCGGTCTCGGTGTACGCCTCGTCGGAGCACCCGACAGAGGTTGCTGCAGGAGCGTGCGAAGCTCTAGCGGTTGCGGCAAATGTAGCTGCAGACGCTGCAGCTGCGTCTATGATGGCGGAAGTGGTACGTGTAAGAGCACCCACAAGACTAACGACGTCCTGTGTTAGTGCTGTGTACAGCTGGGCAGCGGCAACCTCCGGGTTGACGTGCGGCAAATGATCCCCCCCAGACAAAGGGGTTGGGGAGACGCTTACCAGACGTTGACGTGAAGCTCGCGCAGTTGGTGCTGAGGCAGACTCGGACGCCCGGTCGCTGCCCATGCCTCTGCGATGACGTTTGTGGCGAGGCAGCGCCTCATCTCCGTAGTATCCACCAGACGGGAACGCGCCTGGACTGTCACAATTTGCTTGAGTGGCAACTGCCACACCACCGGAGCAGTGGAGTAGTGAGGTTGGCGCGGTTGGCAGCACCGGCAACACGAAGGCACTAAGGGTGCCACGACATGTGGAACTGCTGCACTGTGGCACTTGTTGCAATGTGGCTTAAAGTGCAGCTGCTGCGGCTACAAGCAGCTGTGACTTAGAATGGCTGCTGCTGCGTAGAATGCGGCTGTTTAGGCTGCGAGCGGCTGTTGCTTGGGATGCGAGTGGCTTCTGCTGTGTAGAATGCAAGCGGCTGCTGCTTAGAGCTGGCTGCTGCTGCGTAGAATGCAGCTGCTTACGATGTAGCTGCTGCGGCTGCTGCGGCTGAGGTTGCTTTGCCCGCAACAGCGGGACCTGTAGCAGTGGCTGGAGCTGCTGCTGCGGGTGTTTATCTGCTGCAGCCGCTGAGTAGAATGTGGTGGTGGCAACGGCTGCAGGTACTGGCACGTAGTGCAGCTGATGTCGTCGTAGCTGCTACTGTCACAGCCGTAGTCGCGGCTGAGAATGATCCGACTAAAAGACGTGATGGTGGTGTTGCTTAGAATGCAGCAGATACGGCTCCAACTGGCTGCTGCTGCTTCAGTTGCGACCACATAGAATGCAGCTGCTGCGGTTGCTGTTGCTTTGGCTGCGGCGACTGGACCTACAATAGTGACTGGAGCTGCTGCTGCGGGTGTGTATCTGCGGCAGCTGCTGAGGAGAATGCGGCGGCAGCAGTGGCTGCAGGTGCTGGCTCCGCAGTGCAACTTCTGTCATCGTAGCTGCAGCTCTCGCAGTCGTAGTCACGGCTGAGAAGGCTGCGACTCAGGAAGTGATGGTGGTGCTGCTTAAGTTGCTGCTGTAGATGTGGCAGCTGCAGATCTGTAGCACCAGCGGACGGGAGCAGTCCCGCGGGAGCAAATAAAGGACACACCCGCGGGTGTCTGCACGTTGCTCCTGCTGCTTCCCACCACAAGATGGGCACAGGTAGGGAGCTGCCGTGGGAGGGTGCTCCACAACAGCTTGACGGCGAGCGTGCTCCACGCGGCAGAAACGGCGGCAGAAATGGTGGTGGCAACGGAGACCGGTCGCATACCAGGATCGAGCACTCAATTCACGGGCTCAATACCCCTTCTCTCCACTTCTCTGATACCAGAGGATAGAGGATCCTGGTGGGAGGGAGAGCGAGGGAAATGGGAAGCACAAGCCAAGCACGCTAGAAGCAAAATGTCATGGATGCTTGAGGAGATAATAGTTGCGAACAAGGAGAGTGACAAGCAAGAGAGCAGGTAGGTTCCAAAGGAATAGCTAGCGGGGTGGCAAGCGGGCGGGCGGCGAGCCCATCCTTGCTCAAACCCACGCATAGTGGGATCCGAACCTCGGACCCCACCCATGCATTATCCTCACACCTGCAACCCAGCAAACCCGAGAAACAACCCGGACACGAAACTCACATAATCCCACTAGGAAATCTAGTGTCAACAGCAAATCAGGATATGCAAGCCTGTGCTAGAGATAACCCAGATGCATCCTGTGAATGTGGCTCTGGATGGTCTCCTTGGGAGCCGGCACCACGTGGGCGGTGACGTCAGCGCCAGTGTCACTTTAGCATAAATCACCTACGTCAGTGTGATGAGTGTGCAGCGAGGCCAGAGGTCACAACAGATTTGTGGGGCACAAACCAACAGGGTCTAGCTAGGAGACACAAGGCAAAGTGTGAGAATTCTTCAATAGCATTTGCAGAGAAAAATGAAAAATGACAGGTCCATGGCATAAGTACCTGCCGTGGCGCACGGCGGGTGTCGCACGCGGCAGCACAAGGTCTGTCCTAAAAGCGGCCCAAAACCACTATTTTGGCCGTAACTAAGCGTAGACATGTCAGAATGCTACGCCGTCTGAACCTAGATGTGCAGAATCAATAGCCGGACGCTAGAACTGGCCGGCATCAAACGGTTGACACACAATTCAAAGACATGCAAATCGGGCACACAACCAGACCACCGACAAACTCCTACGTGCTGCAGCAAAAACTACAGGAGGTCCCAGACAGTGTCCAGAACTCTTAGGCAGTCGTCGGTCAGCTCCAAGCTGGTAGTCCTCCACCAGACGACGCACCGGTACCACCTGGGTCCACATCAAGGATCTTCATGGGCATGGACACGGCCGAGTGGTCACAGTAAATTGTACAGGTCGCAAGGAATGTCACAAATCACAACACTCCCCCATGAGCCGATGGTGTGCACGTCTATACACGTGCAGTACAGAAACGAGTGCAACATTGAGTGCAGAAACAGGCGTGACACAGACACACACACCCCACACTCAACCAATCTCAGGCAAGGGGTGAAGTCCAACGAAAGGAATGGCCACTAGAAACTTCCCGCGTGCTAGTGCCTTCGTTAAGAAGTCACACGCTGCATGTCAGTGCCAACCCATATGACATTGATCACGTGTCGCTCCACCACATAACACACAAAGTGATGCTCAACAGCAATGTGCTTAGTTCAAGCATGAAAGCCAACAGAGTTCTTTGCAATGGGAAGAGAACTCTGGTTGTCGCAGCGAAGCACACTGGCGGGTAATGACTGACCTAGCTCAAGGAGCAAGCGCTTCAACCACACTCCCTCAGCAGTCCCTGCACCTAGAGTAACATACTGTGCCTCCGATGAGCTACGTGCAATGCACCCTTGCTGCCTGCTGCGCCAGGACACAATGGTACCACCAAGCAGGAACACGTAACCAGTGCGACTGCGTCCATCTGGCCTCCAGGCCCAGTTTGTAGGTGTCAAGAACCACCAAACACTGCTGGCAAAAGCAAAGTCCGAGGTACGGTGTGGAGACCACATAGAGCACCACTCGCACAGCCGCATGGAGGGATTTAGCATGTGGAGCCTGCGAAAACTGTACAAGGACGTTGACAGTAAAAGCGATGTTGGTGCGTGTGGTAATGACCAGGTGCATCGGAGATCCGATAAGGCGGAGGTACAAGGTCACATTCACTGTCCCCCCAGCTATGTGGGATCGTCCACCTTTAGGGCATCCTACCTGCCAGGTGTGAGAGGTGTGGAGGCCTTGGCTATTGCGCCAAGAAGGTCACTGAAACCACAACACGTGCGTACGGGCCTGATGCAATAGAAGTGTCCAGTTGTAGATGATCTATATCGTGTTTTGCGGATTTGTTCTTCTTCTTGCTCACCCTCTCCTCCTGCTCGTGCATTTTTCACTAGTGTTCTGTCTGCTGAGCACCAGCAGCTACTGCATCGTTGCCTGTGTCATGTGGGCTCTGACACTGTGTCAAAGCTCATTCCGACACAGCCCGCACTCGTTCTTGATGCGGCTTTTTTCGAAAAGCCGTTCAAGACCGATTGTCTGTTTTGCACTCGGGGAAAGATGCATTGTTGCACCTACCTTAACTTTCGTTCTCGAGAACTTTGCCCCCTCGTCTTGGTCCATTCGGACCTTCTCGGTCTGCTTCCTGTCGAGTCTTTCTCCGATCGGGTCCAAAACGTCCTGACCCTGACTGATGACTTCACCCGGATGCAGTGGTTCTATAGCCTACGGCACAAGAGTGACGCCGCTCTTGCGGTTTGCCTTTGGCTAGTGTTGGCTGAGCGTCAGTCCCGCCACACGGTGCATACCTTCCGTTCGGATCACGACGGCGAGTTTCTTAGCGAGATGGACAGTTTCTTTGACGAGAACTGAGTTTTTCACCATGTCTCCGCTCCAGCTACTCCTTAGCACAACGGTGTCTCTGAGCGCTGGAATCGCACCATGGAGGATGTAGTTCGCGCTATGCGGTCTGAGTGCGGTCTCTCGGATTCCTTTGCCTTTGAAGGATTCGCCTACATGACGTGGGTCTAGAATCGCCTTCCGCACGGTCCCCTTCCGGACCACGTTACACCGTACGAGCTCTGGTTTGGCCAGCGTGCCGATCTGCGTCTCACTCGTGTCGGGAGATCCGTGGCTTCTGTGTAGTACATCGAGGACCAACAAGGGTTCAGAGTCTCCTTACCGGGTTGCTTGTGAGCCTTTGTGGACATCTCCCCGCGGTCGAAGGCCTGGCAGTTTTGGGGCCCCGCCCGTGGTCACATCGTCGAGTCTTGCGACACGCTATTCTTTGATTCCCTCACTCACCGTGATCTGACCTTGATCATGTCGCTGGCCGTCACGCATGTTCCTACATGTGAGGGTTCTTGACAGATGGGGGAGTCCAGACCCACGAGTACCTGTCATCAGGCTGATGTGTCTGTTTGAGCCCCCTCCACTTCTTGGTTTTTGGCTCTTGATGACCCAATGATCATCGCTGTCGGCCCAGAGGCCTCTCGAGCACAGCCGACTCCTACCTCTGCTCCCTCACACCCCACATGCACCCATGATTTTGTATGTATGTCCACCAGTACTCCTGCCTTTGCGCGTGGTCCTGCCTCAAATCTTGCTCCTACAGTCACACCCAGTCCCGTATCTCCCACACACACATCTCCTCACACTACATCACCTGCCCCTTTGCCTCAGTCCTCACCAGATGTGGTCGCGCCTGTCTCTGAGCCTAAGGTGAGCCCCTTGAGCCCAGGTTACTCGCGTGAGCCCAGTGGTTGTCTTCGACCATTGGTCTTTGGAGTCCAGTGGGTATCAGGCATCGCACCCAGGTGCTCCACTCGCAGCATCGCGAGTGTCAGGATGAGATCCACATAGTGCGGTCCCGATGTTGGTCTGATAGGCTCTACTGGTTCATGTTGATTGTTTTTGGGCGAATCTGAGACTGAGCGTGAGCTTTCTGGTCGCCTCACGCTATGTGAGCAGGAATTTAGAAACAGTAAGTTTGCGAAGGGAATAACGTCATTTTGCGTTAGTTTTTGAACATCAACATAGTCACAACATTTATAGGGCTAGTCATGAGCTTTCCAACGCATGAAACTGCGCACAATTTAGCCAAGTGTAGCTCAAGTTATGCTTGCCGAAGCGCTGGTCTCATTCACCACAGAAGCCTGACGCCGCCACTCGCCGTGGCGCCTTCGTTCACGTGCGAAGCGCCTTTCCCAAGGCGCATATCCCATTGCACATGGTGTGGGGGTCCCCTGCACCATTTCCACGCACCCTACCCACTTTTGGGTCATGTTTGGTGATGGGGTGTGACGAGGTTCGAAACCTGTCCGCGGACCTGCAGTCAGAATTTTGACGAAGTCCCCGAGTAACAAAACGTACTACTGAGTTTCGGACGCCGACCCAGATTTTTGGCTGTCTCTCAGTAACAACCTGCAATACTGGATCCGGTGGATGATCCGCCGGATCAGGTGGATCATCCACCGGACGCTTCGGCAGGCCTATCGGAGCATTTTCTCCAGATGGTATTTTTGTTACTCGGTTCGGTCCATTATCGACCGGATTTCGAGTCGCAGCCGGCTCCCAGAGTCGCAGCGCATACCCCGACATTGGAAGGCCATATCTCCCTTGATACTTGTCTGATTCCAACGAAACAATTTCCACCGGATTCAGCGACTCGTCAACTTTTAGGCGCAATCCTCTGTTTGAGGATCCGAGCAATTGTCAAGTCGCCAGATCCGCCGGAGCGGAGTTTCCACTTTCTAGCGGCTCGTCGGCGCCTCCCGACGCCGCACTTGGGCATGAGGAGGGGCAATTTTTCAACAGCGAGTGGTGATCCCGTCTCAAAGGCCTTAGGCCTAAGTGTTTGCACAGATAACATACAGGTACATCCAACGTGCCCTATAGGACACGATCTGGTCACTCGCGAGTCTCATATTGCTTGTGATGCAACAGGTGATGTTGTGGTCGTCAGACCCTGCATTGAGGTGTGTACACCTGCCACTCAGAGTTCTCCCTGTAATGGGCATACTGAGAGAAACTCTCTCATCAGAGGATGCAGATGCCTGGCGTGCTGCCTACAAGGATGAGCTTCGTGCCATCGAAGAGCATGTAGTTTACGAGCTAGTCAACCTTCCACCTGGGAGGAAGGCTATTCAGGTCAAGAGGGTACTTTGCAAGAAAGTGAAGCCGGATGGCTCACTGGAACGCCACAAGGCTGGCTTGGTCATCAAGGGGTCATATTAGATCAAGGGCATCAATTACAATGACACCTTTGCCCCTATCGGCCGTATGACCTTAGCTCGCGCTCTGTTCGGTGTGGTGGCTCAGCATGATTGAGAAGTGTACCAGATAGACGTGAACAATGCGTTCCTCCATGTCTCTTTGGATGAGGAGATTTATGTGGCTCAGCCACAAGGCTTTGAGGACGGTGACAAGGTTTGGCGCTTGTGCAAGTCCTTGTACGGCCTCAAGCAGTCTTCTTGGTGCTAGAACTAGGAGATTACTGGCACCCTGACTCATGCGGGATATGCACAGAGTGAGGCAGATCCCTCTTTCTTTATCCGACGGATGTATGAGCGGTTCACCGCCATCTTGATCTTTGTGAAAGACCTTCTGATCATCTCCTTCCATGGAGGCCATGAAGGAGGCCAAGGCGGTCCTCGAGAATGCCTAATAGGATGAAGGATCTTGGTCCTGCACCGGTGTTTCTTGGCATGGAGATCGTGCGAGACCGCAGACTTCAGACACTTCTGCTGTATCAGGCCCACTACGCACGTGTTGTGGGGGAGCGCTTCAATGACCTTCTTGACGCAGTGCCCTCGGCCTCTACACCTCTCACACCTGATGGGCAGGATGCCCTAAAGGTGGAAGATCCCACACAGCAGGGGGAGACATTGGATGTGATCTTGTACCTCTGCCTCATCAGATCTCTAATGTACCTGGCCACTACCACATGCCCCGACATCGATTTTGAAGGAATGGAGTGCAAGAGGGGCGTCGGCCGCGATGCGATGACTGTTGCAAGAAGGAGACTCGCCTGATGGGCCATGGCTGCCTCGCGGGCGGAAGTCACCGGGAGGAGAAGCTGATGCGCCCAAGGGAGGAGCTGAAGTGAGGTTGACAAGGACTCGAGCACGGCATCGCTGTACCCCAAAAAGATGTTTGCGTGCTCAAGATGAACTTTGATCATGAGTGTGCGAAGCGTCCAGAGATGTGTACCTCCTGAAGTCCTAAGGCGCATGTAGATGCGCATTGCACGCCACCAGTAATCAGCTACGGGCTCAGTAGGTCCCTGCCTGGACCATCTTAAAAACCAAAAATGAAAAAATAAAAAAAGTATGAGCCACGCGGGTGGCGCGCGTCTCTGTAACAAGCAAGGACAGTGCTAGGTCACGGCCCCCACGTGGATCAGCACATGTTATCGTGTCGGCCTCTCTAAGGAAAGGGCGAAAGTCCACGACAGTCTCGCGCGACATGGCGTGAAGGAGTCCGTGCATCGCCCGAGCTGCTGTCAGCACCTGAGTGCGATCCATAACCTCGTATGGACTGTGATAGTTAGGCCATACACCCTCTGAAGTGACTCAGACCTGGAAGAGAGTCTCCCAGCGGTCAATGCCGCCCTTGCTGACATAGTGTGGGGGCGGTGTTTCGAAGTCCTTGGACTGCCGCTTCGTGGGGAGAGCAAGCACAAGTTGAGAAGGACAAGGGATGGGGAAGACATTGAGACGAGGAAAGTTGCTGAGGTTGGGTTCAGGCAAGGATCAGATCTCCAAGAACCGAGAACTAGAACGCGTCTGAAGTTGACGGAGATGCTCCTGAAGCACGCAAATCTCCCTCTCGTGGGTATCATCCTCCATTCCTCGAATGTCGGGGTCCTCATCCAAAGGATCAAAAAGTGGCGGGTCCTGTCCTACTGCTCTCCTCGGTGTAGATGCTACTTACTGTACATAATGTTTTGGCACTGCCGACTCCGGTGGATGTTTGCAATGGGGCCGTGGACCGGCCACGAAAAAAATCCGATAGCGCACAGATGGCGTCAGTCCACTATTGCAGCTGACGACGAATCTCATCCTGTTGACTACGCAGGTCCGCAATAGCCTGCAAGGGTGGGCTCATGACCCCTAAGGAGGAGGAAGAGGGATCTGGTGGTCCTTTGCCCTTGTCACTGGTCGGAGCCATGTCAGCGCTCACTATGGATGGAGACGCCAAACTGGTTGGATATCAAAACCATCAGCGGTTCTCGAGGAGTTGACATGTTGGCAATTTTTGACTTTCCGACCCCAAAACGTGACTAAGGCAAGTGTTGACATCAGCAAGGATTTGCTGACATCAGCACGGACCTGATGATGTCAGCAAGGAAGCTGCTGACGTCAGTACCTCTTTTTTTGTGTGGGATTCACACAGACTCCTCGGCGTGAGGGGACTGCGCAGTTGCGCAGCTGCGGAGCTGCGTAAAATCTCCGTAGCTCCGTAGAGTCTGTGCGCTTGTGCAGCAAAGCTGCTACGCAGCACCTTCGCACAACACTTCTGTACAGCATAGCAGCCGTGGCTGCTGCTACGCAGCACTGCTACCGCTGTGGTCGGTGCTGCTGCTGCTCCGCTACTATAGTTGCTGCTGGTGCTATTGCAATGCTACTGTTACTGTAATGCTGCTGTTGCTACAATACTGCTGTTGCTGCTGCTCTTGCTGCTGGCGCTACAACAAGCACAATGCTGCTGCTGCTGTCGTTGTGCTGGTGCTGCTGCCCACAGCTGCTGTTGCCATTGGTGCTGCTTGCTGCCGCTGCCGCTGCTTGCTACTGCTACCGGTACGCGCAATTGCTCCTCGCAGCCGCCGCTTCGCGCTACGAACTGCTGTTGTGGGCTGTCGTTGCGAGCTGCTTCCCTTTTTTTTGTCAAAATACCCAGCTAGGCACGGGTTTTGTTGCCACCCGGTGCTGCTGCTGCTACTGCTCGGCTTGGCTGCTGGAGCTAGTAAATGCCGCAGCTCACCGGGTGAGGTGGTGGGGATTGCGTGGTGATGATGCTAGTGAAAACAGCTGCAACGAGTCCCAGGATATGGCGGCGGCTGTGACTCTCACTGCTACTGCCGGTGCTGCGTATCTGCGGCACAGCTCAGCGAGAGAGGTCTCGCTGCTCTGATACCATGAGAAGATGCATGGAAGCTTCCTAGCAACAAAGCCGCTGACTAGGCGTCAATGCATGGTCAGACGGTGACAACAATCGCAAGTCGTACACACAACGGCAAGGGTCTGGCTAGGAGACACAAGGCAAAGTGTCAGAGTGCTTCAATAGCATTTGCAGAGAAAAATGACAAATGAGAGGTCCATGGCATAAGTACCTGCCGTGCCGCACGGCGGGTGTCGCATGCGACAGCACAAGGTCTGTCCTAAAACTGGCCCAAAACCACTGTTTTGGCCGCAACTCATCGTAGACATGTCAGAACGCTACGCGGTTTGATCCTAGACGTGTAGAATAACAAGCCGGACACTATGACTGGCCACATGCATGCATCCGGCATCAAACACTGGACACACAATGCAAATCGGGCCCATAGCGAGTCCACCAATAAACTCCTACGTGCTGCTAAAAAATAGCAGGTGGTCCCAGACAGTGTCCACAACTCTGAGGCAGTCGTCGGTCAGCTCCAAGCTGGAAGTCCTCCACCAGACAAAGCACCGGTGCCACCAAGGTCCGCATCAGGGATCTGTACGGGCATGGAAACGGTTGAGTGGTCACAGTAAACTATATCTCTCAACAGGAACGTCACAAATCACAACATCTATGACTGGTCATACACACAAGCTCGGCATTGATCGGTGGACAAACAATGCAAAACATGCAAATCAGGCTCAAGAGCCAGTCCACCGAGAGAACTCTAGCATCTGTAAAGAAAACCGCAAAGCACCCCTGCAAGCACCCGGGACGTCGTGGTAGCTGTCTGACAGCTGCTAGTGGGTAGAGCCACCACTCGTCGGTGCTCCGGTGCCTGCTGCGTCTGCATCAGGGATCTGCACAAGCATGGACATGGCCGAGTGGTCATAGTAAGCTTTAAAAACATACGGGGACGAATCACATCACAACATTCCCCCATGATCCGATGGTACGCATGTCCATACATGAGCGAAACTGACAGAGGTGCGTACCAAGATGCTCAACAGTCCATGCTCACATACCCCTCTCTCAACCACTCTCAGGTAAGGGGCGAAGCCCGACAAACGAATGGCCACCATGAACTTTCCGCAGGCAAGTGCCTCTGTCAAGAAGTTAGCCCGCTGCATGTTGGTGCCGACCCAGATGACGGAGGTCTATTGTCGCTCCACAAGATTGTGCACAAAGTGATGCTCAACAGCAATGTGCTATGTACGTACAAAAAAGAATCCAGAGTTCTCTACAATGGCAAGAGCACTCTGGTTGTCACTGCTTAGAACAATGCAAGGCACAGGCTGACACAACTCACAAAACAAACATTGAAGCCACACCGCCCCAGCAGCCCAAGACCCCAAAGCAACATACTCAGCCTCTGATGAGCTACGTGAAATACCACGCTACTTGCCGCTGCGCCACGACATGGTGGTGCCACCAAGCAGGAACACCTAGCCTATCAAGACTCTACGCCTAGTCACTCTTTGTGTAGTCATCGACTACCACCAAATAATATCGTCCAAAGTGGAGTCCAAGGTACTTTGTGGACACCACATACTGCACCACTTGCATAGCCACGTGAAGGGCTCTCGCCCGAGGTAATTATAAAAAATCTGCAAGGAGGTTGAGGATGAATGCAATGTTGGGTCGTATGGTAGTGGCCAAGTACATCAGAGGGCCAATCAGCAACAAGTACAAGGTCACGTCCACTGTCTTCCCCAGCTCTGGTAGATCATCCATGTTCAGAGCATCCCGCCTGTCAAGTGTGATGGGGGTGGACGCTCTGGGAATTGCAAGAAGGAGATCAGCAAACCTCTCCCCCACAATGTGGGCATAATGTGCTTGATGCAACAAGAGTGTCTTTCGTTGAAGATCTCGCACAATCTCCATCCCAAGAAACACAACTGTAGGACCAAGGTCCTTCATCCTGTAGGCACCTTAAAGGATTGCCTTGGCCTCCTTCACGGCCTCCATCAAAGGAGATGCAATCGAGAGGTCGTCCACATGGTCCAGGATGGCAGTGAGGTTCTCAGCTGTCCGTCTCAGAAAGAGGGACGGGTTGGTGTCACTCTGCATGTAACTGACACGTTTCAGTGTGATCTCCAAGTTCCAGTACCCGGGTGAATTTTTCAGACTGTACAGGGCCTTGCACAAGCGGCAGACATTGTTAATGACCTTCAATCCAGGTGGCTGAACCATGTAAGTATCCTCCTCTAAGGTGCCGTGCAAGAACACATTGTTCACATCCATCCGGTGTAGCTCCCAGTTGTGGTGAGAAACAACCCTGAATAGAGTGCAAGCAGTGGTCGTGCGGTCAACAGGTGCGAAGGTGTCAGTGAAATCTACTCCCTCACCGTGCGAGAATCCCTTGGTCATCACGTGAGCCTTGAAGCGATCCAGTGTTCCATTAGGCTTCATCTTCTTGGTAAAGACCCACTCAGCATGTACAGCCTTTCGCCCATGCGGGAGCTTGACAAACTCGTATACCCTATGCTCACGGATGTCTCTCAGCTCATCCTCACAAGTAGCATGCCACAAGTCTGCATCCTGAGCTGAGAGTGCTTTCGTCAACGTGCCTGCATCAGGTGTCTTTGAGGGCAAGCTTCGGGTGGCTAAGACACGTGCCTGCGGACTTGGTTTGACCATGAGAAGGTCGGCTGCGGCATTGCAAGAAATCGAGAACTTTTGGGAGACCAAATCGTGACCAACAGGACATGCCTGATGCACCACAGTGTAGTCTTCCTCGACACTCAAGACAAGGGCCTTCGTGTGGGCTCGCCACTCTAAACAATACGAGTCAGGCATCTAAACGCTCAGTGAGAAGTCCGCTGAGCCCTAGTGGCAAGTGGTCGAAGACGACCACTGGGCTCTCGGGAGTAGCTTGATGCAGAGGTGCTCACCTATGCAGAGATGGCTGTTGGGCCCTAGCCGTAGGTGAAATAAGTGCATGCACTAGAGTGAGTGTGTCGGATTGGAGTGTTGCTGGCAGGGGATTAGGTGTGCCAGAGCGGACCGGCATTGGCACGGGATCAGGTGTTTCAGAGGGGACCAACACTAGCACAAAATCAGGAGATCCAAAGGTGTCTGGCATCGGTACTGGATCAGATGTGTTGGAGGGGACCGACATTGGCACATGATCTGGTGTACTTGAAGGGTTTCAAACCGGGACAGGATCAAGTGGGCCAAAGGTGACTGATGAGAATACTGGACCCACAACCACTATGGTTGGATTGTCTGTAACCGCAGACCGGATGCAGGTGAGGATGCCCGGACGGACCCGTGCGCAGGACTAGACTCCCCCATCCATTGGGAGGCCACACAAGTAGGAACGTGGTCAGCGGCGAGCGACAAAATGCTGGACAAGTCGCGGTAGGTGAGAGCCTCAAAGAAGAGAGCATCTCGAGACTCAACAATGCGTTGGCGACCAGGGTCCTAAAAGCGCCAGGCCTTGGACCGCGAGGAGATACTCAAGAAGGTACACATGCATCCCCGAGGTGAGACCTTGGACCCTTGCTGGTCCTCGGTGAGCCAAACACAGGCAAGAGACCCCAAATGCGGACAAGACAGAGATCATCTCGATGACCAAACCACAACTTCTACAACATGACATGGTCTTGAAGCACACCATGCAGCAAGTGGTTGTAGACCCACCTAATGTAGAAGAGGCCCTCAAAGGCAAAGGACTCTGGAAGACCGCAACTAGAAGGCATAGCATGAACCCCATCCTCCATGGTGCGGTTCCAATGCTCAGACACACCGTTATGCTGTGGTGTAGCAGGGGTAGAGAGCTAGTGAGAAATACCGTGCTCAGCAAAGTAGGCATCCATCTCACCTAAGAACCCGCCACCACGATCCGAGCAGAACATGTGCAGGGTGTGACGAGGCTCACGCTCAGCCATCACAAGCCATAGGCGGACCCCGAGCACGACATCCGTCTTATGGGGGAGGCTATAGATCCAGCGCATCCATGTGAAGTCATCAGTCAGGGTGAGAACATATCGACCCTGATCAGAGAGGGACTCAACTGGGAGAGGAGCGAGAAGTTCCGAGTGGACTAACTCTAGTGTACGCAGTGCCCTTGATGATGAGTCAGGATAAGAGCAGTGATGCATCTTACCCTGGGTGCAAAAAGGACAATCATTCCTGGACGGCTTCTCAAAGGAAGCCGCGTTAAGACTGAGCACTGGCTGAGTTTGAATGAGCTCGGACACAATGTCCAAGCTCACATTGTAGAGGCAACGATGCATCAAGCGTGGGCGCTGAGGGGAGAGAATACCAGTGACAAGCACGTGTAGAGAAGAGACAGGGGGAGAAGAAAGAGAGGGTCGTGCAAGAAGAAACATGATACAAGTCATCAACAATAGAGGCACGAAGCACGATGGCACATGTGTCAAGAGTAGTCACTGTGGCAAAGTCAGGAGAGTGCTCAACAATGAGACCCATCCTGGCGTATGCACGAACGGAGAGAAGACTGAGCTCAAGACTAGGGATAAAGAGCACATCAGAAATGTACATGGGGCTAGATGGACCATCAAACTACAAAACCCCAACTCCCTGCACAGGCAATGACTGACCAAACCCTATGCAAACGAACCAAATATATGCAACGGGACCGAGCGGAACGAAGTCACGATGACAACAGGTCATGTGATGGATGACACCAGAGTCAATGATCCAGGTGGCACTTGGCTCACGACCAATTGTCGACACTAAGCAACATACCACATAGCACTCTACCTTTGCTGTACGTGTAACAGAGGACTCAGGACAACGACGAAGAGCACAGAGCTGTAACTCGTCAAGCCAATTGGTGTTGAAAAGATTGCCCCTCTGCATGCCCAAGTGCAGCGCCGGGAGGCGCTGACGAGCCGCCAGAAAATGGAAACTCCGCTCCGGCGGATCTGGCGACTCGACATTTGCTCGGATCCTAAAATGGAGGATTGCCCCTGAACGTTGACGAGTTGCTAAATCTGTTGGAAGTTGTTTGGCCAGAATTGGACAAGTATCGAGGGAGATATGACCTTCCAAAGTTGGGGTGTGCGCAGCGACTCTGGGAGCCGGCTGCGACTCGAAATCCGGTGGATAATCGACTGGATTGAGTAACAAAAATACCATCTGGAGAAAATTCTCCGATAGTCCTGCCGAGGCGTCCGGTGGATGATCCACCTGATCCGGCGGATCATCCACCGGATCCAGTAGTGCAGGTTGTTAGTGAGGGACTTAGCCAAAATCCTGGCTCAACGTCCGAAACTCAGTAGTACGTTTTGTTACGCTGGGACTTCGTCCAAATTCTGACTGCAGGTCCGCGGACAGGTTTCGAACCTCGTCACACCCCATCACCAAACACGACCCAAAAGCGGGTAGGGTGTATGGAAACAGTACAGGAGACCCCCACACCATGTGCAATGGGATATGCGCCTTGGGAAAGGCGCTTCGCACGTGAACGAAGGCGCCACGGCGAGTGACGGCGTCAGGCTTCTGTGGTGGTTTAGACCTGCGCTTCAACAAGCATAACTTGAGCTACGCTTGGCCAAATCATGTGCCGTTTGGTGCGTTGGAAAGCTCATGACTAGCCCTATAAATGTTGATGTTCAAAAACTAACGCAAAATGACGTTACTCCCTTCACAAACTGACTGTCTCTAAATTCCTGCTCACATAGCGTGAGGCGACCAGAAAGCTCATGCTTAGTCTCAGATTTTCCCAAAATAGTAGACGTGAACCACCACAGATGATCACACAAACGTCGGGACCGCACCACGCGGATCTCATACTTACAAAGGGTTATGGGCCCACGGGTCTGAATGCCTCCAACGTCCACGTCTTCCGCAGCGCACGGGATCGTCATCTTGGACGTCGCCGTGAAGTTCTGAGAACTCGTCGGAGTAGCAGCTGCGCACATGGCGCAGAAGGAGACCCAGCCTATTCAGAAGTATGCAGGCGGCCCGGGTTTTGGGCTATGGAGGTGGCAGTTTGAACTGCACCTCTTGCATAAGGGGCTGCTGGATGTCATGTTGGGAAAGGAGGTGCTCACAGAGGCGACTGCTACGGACGCGGAGAAGCAGGCCTTCGAAAAGAAGTACACGGAGAAGCTCATGCTCCTGGTGCCGGGACAGTCGAGTCGCAGTGGGGCTACTTCCAAGGCTGCAAGCTGGCAGCCGAAGCTTGGCAAAAGCTCTCTGCCATCCACCAATCCAAGTCACTCGCGAACAAAATCTTTGCAATGAAGCGACTCCTCACGGTGAGAATCGAGGAGGGAGATGATGTCATCTCCGCCATGCAGCAGATTGAGTCGCTCGCCTCGTAATGCAATGACGTGGGGTGGAAGATCGACATGCAGCTGCAGGCGATGGCCCTCCTCATGGCCCTACCTGACAGTTGGGGTCCACTCATCACTGTTCCCGGAGGATGGTCGGAGGACAAGCTCACCTATGGCGCGGTCGCAGAGTACATTCGCAACGAGGCGCAGCGCCGAAGCTGCGGGGAGTCCTCGTCTTCCTCATCGGCCCTTGTCACTAAAACACGTGGTGGCGGAAGCGGGGGCCAAGGAAGTTGCGGAAAGGGCGGCGGCAAGAAGGGCGCCAAGAAAGGTGCGTGCCACAATTGCGGCAAGGAGGGCCATTGGGCCCGTGAGTGCCCGGAGGAGGCGAAGACCGGCGGCAAAAACAGCAAGGGCAGGTCGCTCCTCAACGGCAACAAGAATCACTTCCTCAAGAAGGCCAACAGGCGGTGCCTGGATTCCGGGGCCGAGGAGCACACCCAAGTCGAGAAGGTGGGGTTTGTCACCTACGAGAAGTCCTCCAAGTCAATGGTGGTCGCGAACGACAAAGTCAAGCCGGCGGCCGGCCAAGGCGACGTGGAGGTGGAAGTCGTGGTGGGCGGTAAGAAGGAGCTGTGCACAATCCGTGATGTGCAGCACGTCCCCGGCCTGGCTAACATTTTGAGTGTCAGCCGCTTGACGGACAAGGGGTATGAGGTGCTCTTCCGCAGGAAAGGCCCAGTGGTGCGCATCGACGGCGACGGCGAGGTCGTGCTGGATGCGAAGCGCGAGGGCGGTCTCTACATTGTGGAGACCAAGGTGGTCCCCGCGGTATCCGACGCAACAGATTCACAAGAGCGCGTCGTCAACATGGCCAAGGGAGGAAGCACTGATCTGGACCTTTGGCATCGACGGTTGGGGCATTCGGTGCCCGCAACCGTTAAGGGGATGGCAAAGCGCGACATGGTGTGCGGCCTCGTCATCGACGGTGCAGACACGGCAGCAGATGCAGCAGCGCACAAGAAGTGCGAGCCTTGCATTTTGGGCAAGGCGCGACGCAAGCTGTTCAACGAGAACGTGGCTCGCGCAAAGGACCTGCTGGGTCGTGCACAGCGACGTGTGCGGACCGTTCAAAACACCGTCAAATGGCGGCTTGAGATACTTCGTCACCTTCATTGACGACTGCACCAGGAAGCTCTACGTATACTTCATGAAGCGGAAAGGCGAGGTCCTGGACCGGCTGAAGGAGTACATTGCAGCGGTGGAGAGGCAAATTGGCCGGAAGGTCAGAGCACTACGCAGCGACAATGGCGGAAAGTACGTGGGCTGCAACGGGTGGATGAAGCAGCAGGGCATCAAGTGGGAACCCACTACGCCGTACTCGCCACAATCCAACGGAGTGGCGGAGCGGGCGAACCAGACGCTGCTCAACATGGTGCGGACCATGCTTGTGGATGCGGGGTTGCCGCAAGGTTTTTGGGTGGAGGCTGTGCGTACAACAAGCTATACCATCAACCTCACCCCAACAGCGGTGCTGAAGGGTAAGGGCGGCTGGAAGACGCCGCAGGAGGTTTGGAGCGGGTGCAAGCCAAACGTGGCGCACCTTAAGGTGTTCGGGTGCAAGGCGCACGCGATGGTGTAGGCGGCGCAACGACGCGACAGCAAGCTGGAACCGCGGGCGAAGCCGTGCTTGTTCCTCGGCTACGAGAGCGCGTAAAAGGCATACCGGCTCTGGGACCTGCGCACGTAAGAGATCATCCGCAGCCGTGACGTCGAGGTCGACGAGCAGTAGAGCTTCAACAGCAGCAGCAACGACATGAGCGTCGGGAACACTCCAAAACAGGGGGAGTGCTTCCAGCTCCTTGACTACGAGGAGGAGCTGGCGGACGCGGAGGTCAATGATGCAGCGTCAGAGCGCGGCGGTGCAGCAGGTACAGCAGCCGACGCGGAGGACTCCGACAATGATGCAGCTGGGCTGGAGATCCAACGGAAGGATCCGTCGAAGGAGGCACCATGGGTGCCGAAGCGCGCACTCGCGGCGGAGTTTGCATCGGGCGTCGAAGAAAAATCCTCCGGACGCGCCGCTCGTCCGGTTGATCGTTCACCGGAGCGGGAAGAATCCACGTAAAGCCGTCCGGTTGATGATTCACCGGAGCGGGCTGAGTCGGAAGGATCGCAGCAGAGCGACGAGATGCCGCCAAGACTGCCGCGCCGCAGCGGGAGGCAGCGGAGAGTGGGGAAGCGTTTCCACGCAGGCACCGGTCGATGGATTGGCATGACGCGATGCATGCTGGCTGCATCAACGGAGCCGACGACCGTGCAAGAGGCGCTTGCGCAACCCGAGGGAAAGCAGTGGGACGCTGCCATCAAGTCGGAGTTGGCGTCCATTGCAGAAAACGAGACGTGGCAGCTGGCTGATAGGCCGAAAGACGCCAAGGTCATCTGCTCCAAGTGGGTCTTCAAGATCAAGTTCACGAAGGAAGGTGTGGTTGATAAGTACAAAGCGCGGCTCGTGGCGAAGGGGTACGTACAGCGTAAGGGCGAGCACTACGATGAGACGTTTGCCCCCGTCGCCAAGTTCACAAGCATCCAGGTGATCCTTGCGGTGGCAGCCGCGAAGGACATGGAGCTCTACCAAATGGACGTAAAGACAGCCTTCCTCAACGGCATCATCGACAAAGAAATCTACATGGAGGTGCCAGAGGGGGTGGAGGCGCCGAAGTGCAAGGTGTGCAAGCTGTGGAAGTCCTTGTACGGGCTAAAACAATCGCCCCGATGCTGGTACCAACAGATGGACAGCTTCATGGCACAACTCGGTTTCAAGCGCTTTGAGGCTGATCACAGTGTGTACGTGCGGTGTAGTAAGAAGCTCCATCAGAATGTTGCACTCTACGTGGACGATCTGATCTTGTGCTCCTCAGACCTGCCAAGCCTACAACAGCTTAAACAGCAGCTAAGCAGTAGGTTCCACATGTTAGACATGGGGGAGCTGGAGTTCTACCTCAGGGTGAGCATTACGCGAAACCGGAGGGCGCGCACGCTTGATCTGGGGCAGGCCAAATACGTGGCCGAGGTGCTGAAGCGGTACGACATGGAGGACTGCAAACCAGTGTGCAGTCCTGTCTCCACGACCTGTGAACTTAGTGCAGCAATGGCGCCGCAAACAAAAGAAGAGCGGGAGGATATGACAGGGGTGCCCTACCAATCGGCGGTGGGCAGCCTCATGTACGCCATGGTGGCCACTCGAGTGGACCTGGCCTACGCGGTGAGCAGGTACGTGGCCGATCCAGGGCCACTACACTGGCAGGCGGTCAAGCACATCCTCCGCTACCTGCATGCGACACGGCACGCGCGCCTGAGGTTTGACGGCAAGGGGCGGGCGGACCCCTTGCGTCTGATCTGCTACAGGGATGCAGACTACGCTGGCGATGTGGACAAGCGGAAGTCCACATCCAGATACGTGTTCTTTGACACTGGTGCAGGGGTCTTGTGGTGCAGCAGGAAGCAGGACTGCATCGCCACCTCCACAGTGGAAGCAGAGTACATCACGCTAGCAGAGGCGGTCAAGGAGGCGGTGTGGCTCCGCAGGTTGCTGGGGGAGCTGGGCGTGCCGCAGCTGGAGCCTACGGTGGTGCAAGAGGACAACACTGGCTCCATCTCGCTGACCAACAACCCGACGCAGCATAGGAGGACAAAGCACATCGACGTGCGTTATCACTACGCACGGGACATGGTCGAGAAGGGGTAGGTGGTGCTGCAGCACTGCAGCACTCACAACATGCTTGCGGGTTGCTTGACCAAAGCGCAACCCGCGGACCGGCACGCGATGAGCGTGGCCGGACTTTGGATGACCAGCTATGACGGGCTGTACGGCGCAGTGGAAGACGAGTGAGAGCAAGCAGGAGCTGCGGGCATGGAAGGTGCAAGGGGGAGAATGTTGAAAATATTGCCCCTCCGCATGCCCAAGTGCGGCGCCTAGAGGCGGTGACAAGCCACCAGAAAAGAGAGGATTGCCCCTGAACGTTGACGAGCTGCTGAATCCGGTGGAAGTTGTTTCGCCAGAATCGGACAAGTATCGAGGGAGATAAGATCTTCCAAAGTTGGGGTGTGCACAGCGACTCTGGGAGCCGGTTGCGACTCGAAATCCGGTGGATAATGGACCGGATTGAGTAACAAAAACACCATCTGGAGAAAATTCTCCGATAGGTCTGCCGAGGCGTCCGGTGGATGATCCACCTGATCCGGCGGATCATCCACCGGATCCAGTAGTGCAGGTTGTTACTGAGGGACTTAGCCAAAATTCTGGCTCGACGTCCGAAACTCAGTAGTACGTTTTGTTACTCTGGGACTGTCAAAATTCTGACTGCAGGTCCGCGGACAGGTTTTGAACCTCGTCACACCCCATCACCAAACACGACCCAAAAGCGGGTAGGGTGCATGGAAACAGTACAGGAGACCTCCACACAATGTGCAATGGGATAAGCGCCTTGGGAAAGGCGCTTCGCACGTGAACAAAGGCGCAACGGCGAGTGGCGGCGTCAGGCTTCTGTGGTTGTTGAGACCTGCGCTTTGACAAGCATAACTTGAGCTACGCTTGGCCGAATCGCGTGCGGTTTGGTGTGTTGGAAAGCTTATGAGTAGCCCTATAAATGTTATGATCATGTCTATGTTAGAAAACTAACGCAAAATGACATTATTCCCTTCGCAAACTGACTGTCTCTAAATTCCTGCTCACATAGCGTGAGGCGACAAGAAAGCTCACGCTTAGTCTCAGATTCGCCCAAAACAGTAGACGTGAACGACCAGAGACGATCAGACAAATGCCGGGACCGCACCACGTGGATGTCATACTGACAGTTGGTACTGTCAGGCCATTCTTATCGCAAGTTGACTGAGGCCCACCACAAGCATCAGGACGGACAACAGACGCAATAAGACAAGCAATCTTAGGAACACTCGGCTATAGCATCACACTTGCACCTCCCTTAGTACGAAGCGCCAGTAGCTGACGGATCTCTGTAATCGTGTGATCCTGAGGATCCATATCACTGTTGCTGCCTAATGAAACAGGTGTCTTTGATGTAGTAGTGGTCACGGCGCGTCCCGTTTATGTGTCAGGGGAGGAAATCCGCTACGTGTGCGTCGCGTGAAGGCTGCGCATGATCCAAGTGCAGTGGAGGGGCTGTTCAAACTCCATGTAGCAGTGGACAGAACATCCACAGCCACTAATCGCCGGCTGCTACTGCTACTGTTGGTGTTGTCCCTCCCTTGTTTCCTTGTGCGGCCACTATAATGACCAAAGGTGTGGCAGCTCTAGGTAGAGGAGGAGGAGGAGGAAGCAGTCGAGGTTGGACTCGTGAGCTGAGACAGAGGCCTAGGAGGGATCACAGTCACTGCTGCAACTAGTGGACTCTTCTGATGGACACTGATAGCCTCATGACCCGATGTGGCCTGGAGGTAGTAGCGATGGGCCAAAGGAATTAGCTGTAGTGACTCTGACAACTCAGAGAGAGCCACATGGTTGAAGCTCGAAAAGAGTTTCACATGGTCCATCTGTCCCTGCATCATGATGTTTCAAGTGGCCACAATTGCGTCCCGCCACCAGTCCCAAGGCGCCTGTAAAGGCGCTTAGCACGCCTCCAGTAGTCAGTTGTAAGCTCCGTGCGACCCTGATGGAGGGAGTGAAACTCTCGTAGTCGCGCAGCCCTCATGGCATGGGTCCCTGCAGCCTGAAGTATTAGGACCAGATTTTCACCCTCGCGTGGATCTGCTACAGTCCCGGTGCCGGTCTCACCTCGGAAGGGTCGGAAGTCAATCACCGTCTCCTGCGACATGGCGTAAAGGAGACCACACATCGATCTCGTTGCTGTCTGGACCCGATGAGCATCGCGGGTCTGGTACTGGCTGTGGTAGTAAGGCCAAACGCCCTCAGAATCGGCCCACACCTGAAAGAAGGTCTCCAAGCAACCGATGCACTTGTCGTTGTCATAACGGGGTGGAGGTGTCTCAAAGTCCTTTGGTTGCCGCTCTGTGGGGAGGGTGACTTGTGCATCGGGAGATGGTGGATGGGGTATAGGGAACCCACCAATGAGAGAGATGCCACCAAAAGTGAACATTGCTGAAGGACGTGCCTGATCCTGACATCAAGAAGGTCCTGAAGTGAAGAGCTTTGACCCCAAACGTAGCTCACGGATGAGCTCCTGAAGCACATGAATCTCGTGCTTGCCTGTCTCATCCTCTATCTCCTCCTCATCCCAGGTGTCAACCTGTGATGAGGGGTGCTGAGACCGCGTTGTTGTAAGGGTTGTAGACTACTAAACGGATGGTGGAGCTGGCGTATTCTATGCTAGTGTTTTTTTGGAGAAGTCATGCAAACTCCAGGTGACTTGTGGGGGTGACCGCGTCACCCCCTACCGGCTGATGCGTAGGGGCTGCGCAGTCCTGCATAGCCCTGCCCAGCCCTTCACAGCCTGTGCAACCCTACGCAATAGCACTGCTTCCTACTACTTCTGTGGCCGCCGCCACTGCTGTTGTGCTGCTGTTGCTACCGACGCCACTGCTGGTGCAAGGTGCTGTCACCATTGCGCGCTGCCATTGCACGCAGCCGCTGTTGTGAGCCGATTTTGCCTTTTTTCTCTATTCTATGTTTTTTATAGATTGGCATCCAGATATGGTTGCTTCTACCACCAGTGCTGCTGCTGCTGTTCGGTGTGGCTGCTGGAAGTGGTAACTGCCACAGCTCACCCTGTGAGGTGGTGGGGATTGTGCGGTGGTGTCGTTGTCGCAAAAGGCTGTGAGGGGTTCACAATACGGCGACTGCGGTGACTCTCACTACTCCTGTCAGTGTCTTGTCTCTGTAGTGCAACTTAGCGAGAGAGGTCTTGCTGCTCTGATACCATGAGAAATTGCTAGGAAGCTTCCTAACCTTGCCGCTGCTGACATGGCGATAGTGTCCGGTCAGCAGGTGCACTAGCACGCAAGCAGGTTCAAGAAACAACAAGGGCCAGGCTAGGGAAACGCGCAAAGTCTAATAAGCTTTAAAAACTTAGTAATGCAGAGAGAAATGACAAATGAAAAACACACAACATGAATAGTTGCTGTGGCGCATGGCGGGTGATGCACGCAACTACGTTGGTTTGTCCTAAAACCGGCTGAAAACCACTGTTTTGGCAATCACTCTGCACATAGGCATCCAAATGCAACATTGTTTGAACCTAAAGATGCAAAACTTTGAGCCGGACAATACGATTGGTCACACACACAAGTCTGGCATCAATTGGTGGACACACAATGCAAAACATGCAAATCGGGCTAAAGAGCCAGTCTACCGAGAGAACTCTAGCGTCTGTAGAAAAACAGCAGAGCACCCCGGCAAGCACTAGGGATATTATGACAGCTGTTTGACAACTACTGGTGGGTGGAGCCACCACTCGTCGGTGCCCCCACCCTAGCTGCATCCGCATCAGGGATGTGCACGAGCATGGACATGGATGAGTGGTCACAGTTTGCTGTACAAATAGACGGGGATGACTCACAACACAACAGTGATGACAATATCCAATCAGCTGAATAGCACTAGCGAGCAATGCAGTTTCAAGAAACAGCAAGGGTTATGTTAGGCAGATGTGCAAAGTTTCATAAGCTTTAATAGCTTGGTAATGCAGAGATAAGTAACAAATTTATAAGCACACATCATAGATACTTGCCGCAACGCACGGTGGGTGACGCACGCAACAATGTCTGTTTGTCCTAAAACCGGCTCAAATCCACTTTTTTGGCAGTAACTCTGCACACAGGCATCCAAACACCACACCGTCTGAACATAGAGATGTAGAGTCTTAAGCCGGACCCTACGACTAGTCAACGTACACGTCCAGCATTGATCGGTGGACAAACATAGCAAAACATGCAAATCAGGCTTGAGAGCCAGTCCATCAAGAAAACTCTAGCGCCTGTAGAAAAACTTCATAGCTCCCCAGCAAGTACCCGGGATGTTGTGGCAGTTATCTGGCAGCTGTTGATGGGTGGAGCCACCACTCGTTTGTGCTCGGGCGCCAGCTGGGCCCGCATTAGGGATCTGCACAAGCATGGAAACAACGGAGTGGTCATAGTCAGCTGTACAAACAGAAGGGGATGATTCAGATCACAGCATTCCCCAATGACCCGATGGTACGCATGTCCATACACGTGCAGAACCGAAATAGGTGCGCAACAAGATGCTCAACAGTCCATGCTTACACACCCCTCTCTAAGCCTCTCTCAGGTAAGGGGTGACGTCCGACAGAACAAATGGCCACCATGAACATTCTGTGCGCAAGTGCCTTGGTCAAGAAGTTAGCCCGCTGCATGTCTGTGCCGACCCTGATGGCAAAGATCCCGTGTCGCTCCAGGAGGTCACAGGCAAAGTGATGCTCAACAGCAAAGTGCTTTGTGCGTGCATGAAACACACCACAATTCTCTGCATTGGCAATTACACTCTATTTGCCATAGCGTAGAATGACACAAGGCATAGACTGACGAAACTCACCAAACAGACGCTGCAGCCACACCACCTCAGTAGTCCGAGCCCCCAAAGCAACATACTCAACCTCTAATGAGCTCCGTGCAATACAACCCTACTTTCCACTGCATCACGACATAGTAGTTCCACCAAGCAAAATGCGTAGCGTGTTTGACTACGCCCATCAAGAATCCACGCCGAGTCATTGTCTGTGTAGCCGTCGAATACCACTAAACACTACAGTCAAAAGCAACGTCCAAGGTACGGTGTGGACACCACGTACTACACCACTCACACAGTTTGCGTGAAGGGCTCTTGCCCAAGGACTTTGCAAAAAATGTGGAAGGAGGTTGACGGGTATCACAATGTCGGGTCGTGTGGTAGTGGCCGACTACTTCAAAGAGCCAATTAGGCGTAAGTACAGGGTCACGTTCACTGTCTCCCCCAGCTTTGCAGAATCATCCACCTTGAGAGCATCGTGCTTGTCAAGTGTGATGGGTGTGGAGGCTGTGGGAACTACACCAAGGAGGTCAGCAAACCGCTCCTCCACAACGCGGGCGTAACGTGCCCGATACAACAAGAGTGTCTGCCACCTACGATCATGCACGATCTCCATCCCCAGAAACATAAGTGTAGGACTAAGTTCCTTTATCCCGTAGACGGCCCAGAGAACTGCCTTGACCTCCTTTACAATCTCCATAGTAGGAGAGACAACGAGGAGGTCGTCCACATAGACCAGGATGGAGTTGAAGCTCTCAGCTGTGCATATGAGAAAGAGGAACGGGTCAGCGTCACTCTGCACGTAACCGGCACGTGTCAGTTTGCCGGTGATTTCCAATTTCTAGCACCTAGGTGACTGTTTCAAGCCATATAAGGCCTCGCGCAATCGCCAAACCTCATCACTGACCTCAAACGATGGTGGCTGGACATTTTGAATTCCTCCTCTAAGGTTCCATGGAGGAACACGTTGTTTACGTCCATCTAGCACAACTCCCAGTCATGGTGAGCACCAACCCCGATTAGAGCGCGAGCGGTGGTTGTGCCGCCAACGGGTGCAAAGGTGTTGGTGAAATCAACCCCCTTAATCTACGAGAGCCTCTTGGCTGTGAAGCGAGTCTTGTAGTGTTTGAGTGTACCATGAGGCTTTACTTTCTTACGAAAGACTCACTTGGCCTGTATAGCCTCCCGCCTAGGCGGGAGGTCGACAAGCTCATAACCACCATGGTCACGGATGGCTCTCAGCTCATCCTCACAAGCAGCATGCCACAAATATGTATCTTGAGCTGAGAGTGCCTCCTTCAACGTGCCTGGATCAGGCATCATTGAGGGAGAGCTCCGGGTGGCTTATAAACATGCCTCAAAACTTGGTCTGACCACAACAAGGCCGGCTTTGACATTGCAAGTGACCAAGAATTCTCAGGAGATCAACTCGCGGCCGACAAGACATGTTGGATGCATGTGAAAGTAGACTGCTTGGACACTCAGCCCAAGGGCCTGCGTTCCAAGCTCTCCACTATGAGAACAAGGAGTGAGGCGTCCTGGCGTTGAGTCAGCAGTCCATTGAGCCATGGAGGCCAATGGTCAGAGATGACCACCGGGCTCACGGGAGTAGCCCAATGCTGAGGCGCTCACCTCAGGCTATGGAGAAGGCTGCTAGGCCTCAGCCGCGAGAGAAATAGGTGCATGCACGGGATTGGGTATGACAAAGGGGACTAACACTGGCATGGGATCAGGTGTGCTAGAGGGGACTGACGCTCATATAGGATCATGTGTGCCACAGGGTACCGACACTGGCACGGGATCAGGTGTGCCAGAGGGGTCCGACAAGGGGACAGGATGAGGTGTGCCAGAGGGGTCTGACATGGGCACGTAATCAGGTGTGTTAAAGGGGACCGACATTGGCATGGGATCTAGTGTGCCAGAGGGGTTTGACACCGGCATGGGACCAGGTGTGCCAGAGGGGAGTGATGAGGCTACTGAACCCACAGCCACGATGGCCGGATCATCAACAGCCGGAGACCGGACCGCAGGTGAGGAGGCCCGGACGGACTCATCCACAAGACTAGACTCCACCATTGACGAGGAGGCCACACAAGCAGGAACATGGTCGGCAACCAGAAATAGCATGCTAGACAAGTCGTGGTAGCTGAGAGCCTCAAAGAAGAGAGCATCTCGAGACTCCATAATGCAATTGCGAGTAGGGTCCCAGAAGCGCCAGGCCTTCGACCACGGGAAAATTTTGAGAAAGGTACACATGCGTCCACGAGGTGAGACCTTGGACCCCGGCAGGTCCTCGGTGTACCAAACGCACGTGAGAGACCCCCAAACGCGAGCGAGACGGAGATCAACATGATGGCCGAACCACAACGCGTACGGCGTGACATGGTCCGAAAGTGCACCATGTGGCAAGCGGTTTGAGACACACATCATGTAGGTGGAGCCTTCAAATGCAAAGGACTCCGGAAGAGGGCATTCAGACCGCATTACAAGCACTGCATCCTCCATTGTGCGGTTCCAACGCTCAGATACACCATTATGTTGGGGTGTAGCAGGGGGGAAAGCTGGTGAGAGATACTGTGATTAGCAAAGTAGGTATCCATCTTGCCTAAGAATACGCTACCATGATCTGAGGGGAATGTGTGCAGGGTGTGATGCGATTGACGCTCAGCCATCACAAGCCACAGGCGGACCGCGAGCGCGGCATCGCTCTTATGGCAGAAGCTATGGACCCAACACATCTCGATGAGGTCATTGGCCAGGGTGCAAAAATATCCACCCCACTCAGAAAGGACTAGACAGGGAGTGGACCGAGAAGGTCCAAGTGGACCAAGTCTAGTGGGCGGAGTGCCCAGGAGGAGTAATAGCAAGAGCAGCGATGCATCTTACCCTGGGCGTAGAAAACACAATCGGCCTTGGGCGGTTTCTCAAAGGAAGTTGCGTCAAGACTGATAGCTGGCTGAGTTCGAATGAGCTTAGACATAGTGTCGGAGCTCACATGGCAGAGTCGACAATGTCACAAGCGCTGGTGCTCAAGGGAGGGAACACCAGTGAAAAACACACGCGTAGAAGGGGGAGGGGGAGAAGAAACAGGGCGAATGCAACAAGACACATGATAGGGGTCATCAACAACAGAGGCAGGAAGCACGAGGACACGTGTGTCAAGGGCAGTCACTGTGGCAGAGTCAGCACGATGCTCAACAATTAGACTCATCCTGATGCATGCACGAACAAAGAGCAAGCTGAGCTCAAGAGGAGGGACAAAGAGCATATCAGAAATGTACAAGGGGCAAGACGTATCATCAAACCGCACAACCCCAACTCCCTGTAGAAGCAACAACTAAACAAACCCTGTGCAAACGGACCAAACGCATGCAATGGGACCCAGCACAACGAGGTCACTACTTTTGAAGATTTTCCCCTCTACATGCTCAAGTGCGGCGCCCAAAGGCGCCGATGAACCGTAAGAGAGAGGAAATTCCTTGTCGTTGGATATGGCAACTCAAGGATTGCTCAGATCCTGAAATTGAGAAGTTGATGAGTTGTAGAATCTGGTGGAAGTTGTTTCACTAGAATCGGACAAGTAAGGAGGGAGATATGGGCTTTCAAAGTTGGGGTGTGCGCGGCTTGGGGAGCAGGCCGCGTTTCGACTGCCGGTGAATAATTGACCGGAATGAGTAACAAAACTCCATCTGTGGATTTTGCTCCGGAAGGACTGCCGTGGCATCTGGTGAATGATTCACCGGATCTCAGAAGTGCATTTTTGTTCTCGAGGGACTTGGCCAAAATCGTGGCTCGGAGTCCGAAACTCCAAAGTACAGTTTGTTACTTGGGGACTTCGTCTAGATTCCGTCTGCATGTCTGCGAACAGGTTTCAAACCACATGAATCCCCATCACCAAACACGCTAGTTAACTCATCAAAACAGACCCCAAAGGCACGAGGGGTAACGCCAATACACGTAGGGACATCTCCACCTCCGGAGTGGTGTTTTGATGGGTCATTCATGTGTGAGGGCGCCTCTGCAGGGGACGTGGTGTGCGCCGTCGACTGAGCGGCTGGTTTGGGATGCTACGCTTTGACTGACGTAGCAGGAGCTATGGTGATCCGAATCACACACGGTTTGGTGCGTTGGAGAGCTCATGACTACCGCTATAAAATTCGAGATGTTTCAAAGTTCAAAAGTAATGAACAATTGAAATATTCCCTTCGCAAAAGTGACTGTATCACAACTATCTTCCACTCCCGGAAACATAACGTGATGCGACTAGAAAGCTCACACTTTGACTCAGAACCACACCCCAAAACAGAGAAATTTGACGGGGATGTTAAGGACAACATCCCTGTCAAATGTTGAAAAATTGCCCCTCCGCATGCCCAAGTGCGGCACCGGGAGGCGCTGACGAGCCGCCAGAAAATGGAAACCCTGCTCCGGCGGATCTGGCGACTCTTAGATTGCTCAGATGCTAAAATGGAGGATTGCACTGGAAAGTTGACGAGTTGTTGAATCCGGTGGAAGTTGTTTCACTGGAATCGAACAAGTATCGAGGGAGATATGGCCTTCCAAAGTTGGGGTATGCGCAGCGGCTCTGGGAGCCGGCTGCGACTCGAAATCCAGTCGATAATCGACCAGAGCGAGTAACAAAAATACCATCTGGAGAAAATGCTCCGATAGGCCTGACGAGGCGTCAGGCCGGACCATCCACCGGATCCAGTAGTGCAGGTTGTTACTGAGGGACTGAGCCAAAAATCCGGCGGACCATCCACCGGATCCAGTAGTGCAGGTTGTTACTGAGGGACTGAGCCAAAAATCTGGCTCGGCGTCCGAAACTGAGTAATACGTTTTGTTACTCGGGGACTTAGTCAAAATTCTGACTGCAGGTCCGCGGACAGGTTTCGAACCTCGTCACACCCCATCACCAAACACGACCCAAAATTGGGTAGGGTGCATGGAAACAGTGCACGGGACCCCTACACCATGTGCAAGTGGACCTGCGCCTTGGGAAAGGCGCTTCGCACGTGAAGGAAGGCGCCACGGCGTGTGCGCGCCATGGAGGCATTAGGCGTTTATGTGGTGGGTGAGACCTGCGCTTGGGCAAGCATAACTTGAGCTACACTTGGCTGAATTGCACGCCGTTTAGTCTGTTGGAAAGCTCATGACTAGCCCTATAAATGTTGTAATCATGTCCATGCTAAAAAACTAACGCAAAACGACGTTATTCCCTTTGCAAACTGACTGTCTCTAAATCCCTGCTCACATAGCGTGAGGCGACCAGAAAGCTCATGCTCAGTCTCAGATTCGCCCAAAATAGTAGACGTGAACCACTAGAGGCGATCAGACAAACGTCGGAACTGCACCATGTGGATCTCATCCTGACAAAGGGTTATGGGCCCACAAGTCTGAACGCCTCCAACGTTCACGTCTTCCGCAGCGCACGGGATCGTCATCTTGGACGTCGCCGTGAAGTTCTGAGAACTCGTCGGAGTAGCAGCTGCGCACATGGCGCAGAAGGAGACGCAACCGATTCAGAAGTATGCGGGCGGCCCAGGCTTTGGGCTATGGAGGTGGCAGTTTGAGCTGCATCTCTCGCATAAGGGGCTGCTGGATGTCATGATGGGAGAGGAGGTGCTCACAGAAGCAACTGCTACGGACGCGGAGAAGCAGGCCTTCGAAAAGAAGAACATGGAGGCGCTCATGCTCCTGCTGTCCGGGACAGCCGAGTCGCAGTGGGGCTACTTCGAAGGCTGCAAGCTAGCAGCCGAAGCTTGGCAAAACCTCCGCGCCATCCACCAATCCAAGTCACTGGCAAACAAAATCTTCACGATGAAGTGGCTCCTCACGGTGAGAATCGAGGAGGGAGATGATGTCATCTCCGCCGTGCCACAATTGCAGCAAGGAGGGCCATTGGGCCCGTGAGTGCCCAGAGGAGGCGAAGACCGGCGGTAAAAACAGCAAGGGCAAGTCGCTCCTCAACGGCAACAAGAACCACTTCCTCAAGAAGGCCAACTGGCGGTGCCCAGATTCCGGGGCCGGGGAGCACACCCAAGTCGAGAAGGTGGGGTTCGTCACCTACGAGAAGTCCTCCAAGTCGATGGTGGTCGCGAACGACAAAGTCGAGCCGGCGGCTGGCCAAGGCGACGTGGAGGTGGAAGTCGTGGTGGGCGGTAAGAAGGAGCTGTGCACAATCCGTGATGTGCAGCACGTCCCAGGCCTGGCTGACATCCGGAGTGTCAGCCGCTTGACGGACAAGGGGTATGAGGTGCTCTTCTGCAGGAAAGGCGCAATGGTGCCCTTCGACGGCGACGGCAAGGTCGTGCTGGAGGCGAAGCGCGAGGGTGGTCTCTACATCGTGGAGACCAAGGTGGTCCCCGCAGCATCCGACATAGCAGATTCGCAGGAGCGCGTCGTCAACATGGCCAAGGGAGGAAGCGCTGATCTAGAGCTCTGGCACCAACGATTGGGGCATTCGGTGCCCGCAACCGTTAAGGAGATGGAAAAGCGTGACATGGTGCACGGACTCGTCATCGACGGTGCAGATGCGGCAGCAGATGTAGTAGCGCACAAAAAGTGCGAGCCTTGCATTTTGGGCAAGGCGCGACGCAAGCTGTTCAACGAGAACGAGGTTCGCGCAAAGGACCTGCGGGAGATTGTGCATTGCGATGTGTGCGGACCATTCAAAATGCCGTCAAACGGGGGCTTGAGATACTTTGTCACCTTCATTGATGATTGCAGGAGAAATCTCTACGTGTACTTCATGAAGCGGAAGGGCGAGGTCCTGGACCGGCTGAAGGAGTACGTGGGCTGCAGCGGGTGGATAAAGCACCAGGGCATCAAGTGGGAACCCACTACACCTACTCGCCACAGTCCAACGGAGTGGCGGAGCGGGCGAACCAGACGCTGCTCAGCATGGTGCAGACCATGCATGTGGATGCGGGGTTATAGCGAGGGTTGTGGGCAGAGGCTGTGCGGACAGCGAGCTACACCATCAACCTCACCCCAACAATAGTGCTGAAGGGTAAAGGCAGCTGGAAGACGTCGCAGGAGGTTTGGAGCGGGCGCAAGTCAAATGTGGCTCACCTGAAGGTGTTCGGGTGCAAGGCGCACGCAATGGTGCAGGCGGCGCAACGACGTGACAACAAGCTAGAACCGCGGGCGAAGCCGTGCTTGTTCCTTGGCTACGAGAGTGCGCAAAAGGCGTATCGGCTGTGGGACCCGCGCAGTCGAGAGATCATCCGCAGTCGTGACGTCAAGTTCGACGAGCAGCAGAGCTTCAACAGCAGCAGCGACATGAGCGTCCGGAACACTCTAAAACAGGGGGAGTGGTTCTAGCTCCTTGAATACAAGGAGGAGCCGGCGGACGCGACGGTCGATGATGCGGCGTCTGAGCGCGGCGGTGCAGCAGGTGCAGCAGCCGACGCGAAGGACTCCGACGACGATGCATCTGGGCCGGAGATCCGGTGGAATGATCCGTCGAAGGAGGCACCGCGGGTGCCGAAGCGCGCACTCCCGGCGGAGTTCGCGTCGGGCGTCGGAGAAAAATCCTCTGGACGCGCCGCCCGTACGGTTGATGGTTCACCGGAGCGGGAGGAATCCTCGGAAAGCCATCCGGTCGATGATTCACCGGAGCCGCCTGAGTCGGAAGGATCGCAGCAGAGCGACAAGATGCCGTCAAGACTACCGCGCTGCAGCGGAAGGCAGCGGAGAGCGGGGAAGCGTTTTGATGCAGGCACCGGTTGATGGATCGGCATGACGCGGTGCATGCTGGCTGCATCAACGGAGCCGACGACCGTGCAAGAGGCGCTTGCGCAGCCTGAGGGAAAGCTGTGGGACGCTGCCATCAAGTCGGTGTTGGCGTCCATTGCTGAAAATGACACATGGCAACTGATTGACAGGCCGAAAGATGCCAAGGTCATTGGCTCCAAGTGGGTCTTCAAGACCAAGTTCACAAAGGAAGGTGTGGTTGACAAGTACAAGGCGCGGCTTGTGGCGAAGGGGTACGCACAGCGTAAGGACGAGCACTATGATGAGACGTTCGCCCCCGTCACCAAGTTCACAAGCATCCGGGCGATCTTTGCGGTGGCAGCCGCGAAGGACATGGAGCTCCACCAAATGGACGTAAAGACGGCCTTCCTCAATGGCATCATTGACAAAGCAATCTACATGGAGGTTCCGGAGGGGGTGGAGGCGCCGGAGGGCAAGGTGTACAAGCTGCGGAAGTACTTGTACGGGCTAAAACAATCGCCCCGATGCTGGTACCAACAGATGGACAGCTTCATGGCACAACTCGGCTTCAAGCGCTGTGAGGCGGATCAAAGTGTGTACATGCGACGCAGCAAGAAGCTCCATCAGATTGTCCCTCTCTACGTGGACGATCTGATCTTGTACTCCTCAGACCTGCCGAGCCTACAGCAGCTTAAAGAGCAGCTAAGCAGCAGGTTCCACATGTCGGACATAGGGGAGCTGGAGTTCTACCTCGGGGTGAGCATTACGCGGAACGGGAGGGCGCGCACACTTGAGCTGGGGCAGGCCAAATACGTGGCCGAGGTGCTGAAGCGGTACGGCATGGAGTGACTGCAAACCAGTGTGCAGTCCTGTCTCCACAACCTGTGAACTAAGTGCGGTAATGGCGCCGCAAACAAAAGAAGAGCGAGAGGATATGACAGGGGTGCCCTACCAATCGGCGGTGGGCAGCCTCATGTACGCCATGGTGGCGGCTCGACTGGACCTGGCCTATGCGGTGGGCCAAGTGAGCAGGTACGTGGCCCGTCCAGGGCTACTACACTGGCAGGCGGTCAAGCGCATCCTCCGCTACTTGCAGGCGACGTGGCACGCGCGCCTGAGGTTTGACTGCAAGGGGCGGGCGGACCCCTTGCGTCTGGTCTGCTACACGGATGCAGACTACGCTGGTGATGTGGACAAGCAAAAGTCCACATCGAGATACGTGTTCTTCCTTGCTGGTGCAACGGTCTTGTGGTGCAGCAGGAAGCAGGACTGCGTCGCCACCTCCACAGTGGAAGCAAAGTACATTGTGCTTGCTGAGGCGGTCAAGGAGGCGGTGTGGCTCCACACGTTGCTGGGGGAGCTGGGCGTGCCGCAGCTGGAGCCTACGGTGGTGAAAGAGGACAACACCGGCTCCATCTTGCTAACCAACAACCCGACGCAGCACAGGAGGTCAAAGCACATCAACGTGCGTTATCACTACGCACGAGACATGGTCGAGAAGGGGCAGGTGGTGCTGCAGCACTGCAGCGCTCACAACATGCTTCCGGATTGCTTGACCAAAGCGCAACCCGCGGACCGGCACGCGATGAGCGTGGCCGGACTTTGGATGACCAGCTATGACGGGCTGGAGGGCGCAGCGGAAGATGAGTGAGAGCAAGCAGGAGCAGCGGGCATGGAAGTTGCAAGGGGGAGAATGTTCAAAAGTTGCCCCTCCGCATGCCCAAGTGCGGCGCCGGGAGACGCTGGCGAGCCGCCAGAAAATTCAAACTCCTCTCCGGCGGATCTGGTGACTCTTAGATTGCTTGAATCCTAAAATGGAGGATGGCGCCTGAAAGTTGACGAGTTGTTCAATCCGGTGGAAGTTGTTGCACCGGAATCGGACAAGTATCAAGGGAGATATGGCCTTCCAAAGTTGGGGTATGCGCAGCGGCTCTGGGAGCCGGCTGCGACTCGAAATCCGGTCGATAATCGACCGGACCGAGTAACAAAAATACCATCTGGAGAAAATGCTCCGATAGGCCTGCCGAGGCGTCCGGTGGATGATCCACCTGATCCGGCGGATCATCCATCGGATCCAGTAGTGCAGGTTGTTACTAAGGGACAGCCAAAAATCTGGTTCGGCGTCCGAAACTCAGTAGTACGTTTTGTTACTCGGGGACTTGGTCAAAATTCTGACTGCAGGTCCGCGGACAGGTTTCAAACCTCGTCACACCCCATCACCAAACAGGACCCAAAAGTGGGTAGGGTGCGTGGAAACAGTGCAGGGGACCCCTACACCATGTGCAAGTGGACCTGCGCCTTGGGAAAGGCGCTTCGCACGTGAAGGAAGGCGCCACGGCGTGTGCGCGCCATGGAGGCACTAGGCGTTTCTGTGGTGGGTGAGACCTGCGCTTCGGCAAGCATAACTTGAGCTAAGCTTTGCGGAATTGCGCGCGGTTTGGTGCGTTGGAAAGCTCATGACTAGCCCTATAAATGTTACGATCATGTCCATGTTCACAAACTAACGCAAAACGACGTTATTCCCTTCGCAAACTGACTGTCTCTAAATTCCTGCTCACATAGCGTGAGGCGACCACAAAGCTCACGCTCAGTCTCAGATTCGCCCAAAACAGTAGACGTGAACCACTAGAGGCGATCAGACAAACTTCGGGACCGTACCATGCGGATTTAATCCTGACCCCTTGGTGCGTTGGAGAGCTCATGACTACCCCTACAAAGTTTGAGATGTTTCGAAGTTCAAAAGCAATGAACAATTGCAATATTCCCTTTGCAAAATTGACTGTATCACAACTATCTTCCTCTCCTGGAAACCTAGCGTGATGCGACTAGAAAGCTCATGCTTAGACTCAGAACCACACCCCAAAATAGAGAAATCTGTGAAAACCATTTGCAGACCCGTTGGGGTACGTTGGAGCTGCCTCCACCCGGGGTTGCTTCCCTGGCAAAGGGTTATGGACCCACAACCCTCACCGGTCTACAAATCCCTCACAGCTTTCTCGGCAGACGGGATCGTTGTTGAGGACAACATCCCCGTCAAGCTCTGAGGTCCCGGAGTTGAAGACTGTGTAAATGGCACAGAAGGAGATGTAACCTATCCAGAAGCATGCAAGTGGCCCTGGCGACGGGCTATGGAGGTGGCACTTCGATCTGCACCTTGCACATAAGGGGCTATTGGAGGTCATGAAGGGAACAAAATTCCTCGACGAAGCGACGACGATGGAAGCGTCGAAGGAGGCCTTTGCACACAAGAACACGGAGGCGCCCATGCTGCTAGTGTCCGGGACGGCTGATTTGCAGTGGGGCTACTTCTAGGGCTGCGAGCTGGCAGCCAAGGCTTGGCAAAAACTCTACGTCATCCATCAGTCCTAGTCGCTGGCGAACAAAATATTTGCAATGTAGCAACTCCAGACAGTGAGAATCAAGGAGGGAGATGATGACATCTCCTTTGTGCAGCAGAGCGAGTTACTTGCCTTACAATGCAACGACGTGGGGTGGAAGATTGACATGCAACTGGAAGCAATGGCCCTCCTCATGGCCCTTCCTGACAGTTGGAGCCCTCTCATTACTGTCTTGGGAGGATGGACGGAAGACAAGCTCACCTATGCTGTAGTCATAGAGTACATCCACAATGAGGCACAGCGACGGAGCTATGGGGAGTACTTGTCTTCCTCATTGGCCCTCGTTACCAAAATGTGTGGTGATAGAAGTGGGGCCAAGGGAGGTAGCAGACATGGCAGCGGTAAGAAGGGCGCTAAGAAGGGTGCGTGCTGTAATTGTGGCAAGGAGGGCCACTCGGTACTTGAGTGCACCAAGGAGGCAAAGGCTAGTGGAAAAGATGCCAAAGGCAAGAAGGCGCTCCTCAAAGACACTCAAAACCATTACCTCAAGAAGGCCAAACGACGATGCCTTGACTCCGGAGCAAAGGAGCACACCCAGGTCCAGAAAGTCGGGTCCATCAACTACACCAAGTCTAGCAAATCCATGGTGGTCACAAACGACAAGGTCGAGCTGGTGGCTGGCCAATGAGATGTGGATGTGGAGGTGGTGGTTGGTGGGAAGCGGGTGCAGCGCGTCACTAAGGACGTGCAGCACATACCCGGCTTGGCTGACATTCTAAGTGTCAGCTGCCTGTCGTACAAGGGGTATAAGGTGCTTTTGAGGAGAAAGGGGACAGTTGTACGAAAGGAAGGTGGCGCCAAGCCCGTGCTAGAGGCTAAGCGCAAGGGAGGCCTCTACGTCGTGGAGACCAAGGTGATCCCCGCGGCGACAGATTCAGAAGACTTGCACGCACCGTCAACCTGGCCAAAGGAGGGGGAGCTGATCTAGAGCTCTCGCATTTGGGTAGACTGAGGCATTCCTCACCCGCAGTTGTGAAGGAGATGGCAAAGCGTGAGCTAGTATGTGGCCTCGTCATCCATATTGTGGAAGAGGTGACAGGTGCGGCAAAGCAGAAAAAGTGCGAGCCTTGCATTTTGGGCAAGGCAAGACGCAAAACATTCAACGAGAACGTGAATCGTGCCTCGATCCTGCTGGAGGTCACGCACAACAACTTGTGCAAACCATTCAAGACGGCATCAAAGAGCCGCGTGCGTTCATCACCTTCATAGATGACTACGGCAGAAAACTTGACGTGTAGTTCATGAGGTGGAAAGGCGAGGTCCTGGACCGGCCGAAGGAGTATGTCACCGCGGTCGAGAGGCAGACTGACCGGAAGGTTAGAGCGCAACGCAGTGACAAGGGCAGAGAGTACGTGGGCTGTAGCGGCTGGATGAAGAAGCAGGGCATAAAATGGGATCAAACTACACTGTATTCACCTCAGTCAAATGGCGTGGCAGAGCAGGCAAACCAGACGCTGCTAAACATGGTACAAAGCATGTTGGTACATGCGAATTTGCCGTGAAGATTTTGGGCAAAATCTGTGCGTACAACAAGCTATACCATCATCTTCACTCCTATAGCAATGCTAAAGGGAAAAAGCGGCTAGAAGACGTCGCACGAGGTTTAGAGCGGGCACAAGCCAAGTGTGGCACACCAGAAATTGTTTGGGTGCAAGGCGCATGTGATGATGCAGGCTGCATAGAGGTGTGACAGCAAGTTGAAGCCGCGGGCAAAGTCGTATCTTTTCCTTGGCTATGAGAGTGTGCATAAGGCGTACATGCCCTACGACATGCGCAAGGAGGAGGCAATCCGCAGCCGAGACGTTGAGTAGGATGAGCAGCAGAGCTACATCAGCAGTAACGACGTGGGTGTTGTGGACTCTCCAAAGAGCGGGGAGTGGTTCCACCTCCTTGACTACAAGAAGAAGCCGGCGGATGTTGAAGTTGAGGATGCGACATCAAGAGGCGATGGTGCACTAGTGGTGGCAGCCGATGCGAAGGACTCCGATGAGGATCAAGCTGATGAGGAGATCCACCGGAAGGGTCTGGCGGATGAGGCAAAGTGTACATCAGCCGTTGGTGGAAAATCTACTAGACGAGCCGAACCCTTGGGCGATGTTTCGTCGGAGCAAAAGGGATTCTTGGGGAGCTGTCTAGTCGATGATTAATTAGAGCATGAAGAGTTGGAGTGATTGTAGCAGAGCAACGATGCGCCACCAAAACTCCCACGCTAAAGTGGAGACAACGGAAAGTGAGAAAGGGCTTCAACGCAAGCACCGGTCGATGGATTGGCATGATGCGGTGCATGCTGGCTGCATCAACAAAGCCGGCTATCGTGCAAGAGGTGCTTGTGTGGCTCAAAGGGGATCAATGGAACACAGCCATAAAACTGGAGCTGGCATCCATTACACAAAACGACACATGGGAGCTGGTTGATAGGCGGAAAGATGCCAAGGTCATTAGCTTAAAGTGGGTGTTTAGGACCAAGTTCACAAAGGAAGGTATGGCTGAAAAATACAAGGTGTGACTGGTGGCAAAGGGATATGCACAGCATGAGGGTGAAACTAGAATGAGACATTCACTCTCCTTGCCAAATTCTCAAGCATCTGGGCGACCCTTGCAGTGGCAACTACGAAGGACATGGAGCTCCAAATGGACGAAAAAACATCCTTCCTCAACGTCATCATAGACAAAGAAATTTATATGGAGGTGCCAAAGGGGGTGGAGGCGCCGGAGGGCAAGGTATGTTAAGTGCGAAAGTCCTTGTACAGGCTAAAACAATCACTCAGATGCTGATACCAACAGATGGACAGCTTCATGGCACAACTCGGCTTCAAGCGCTTTGAATCAGATCATAGTGTGTTCATTCGGTAGGACAAACAGCTCCATCAGATTGTTGCACTCTACATGGACGACCTCATTTTGTGCTCGATGGATCTGCCAAGCCTACAACGGCTGAAAGAGCAGCTGAATAGCAGATTCCAGATGTCGGACATGGGGGAGCTGGAGTACTACCTCGGGGTGGGCATCACGCGGAACCTAAAGGCGCACACGCTTAAGCTGGGACACGCCAAATACGTGGCCAACGTGCTAAAGCGGTATGGCATGGAGTAGTGCAAACCAGCTGGCAGTCCAGGCTCCACGACCTGTGAACCTAGTGCGACAATGACGCCACAAAAAAAGAAGTGCAGAAGGATATGGTAGGGGTGCCCTACCAATGGGCTGTGGACAGCCTCATGTACGCCGTGGTGGCAACTCGACCGGACTTGGCCTACGCGGTGGGCCAAATGAGCAGGTACGTGGCCAATCGAGGGCCACTACATTGGCAGGCGGTCAAGCGCATCCTTCGCTACCTGCAGGCAATGCAGCATGCGCGTCTGAGGTTGGACGGCAAGGGGCGGGCGGATCCCTTGCGTCTGGACCGCTCCACGAATGCAGACCACGCTAGCGATGTGGACACGCGGAAGTCCATATATAGCTACGCGTTTCTCCTTGCTAGTGCATCAGGCTCGTGTTGAGCAGGAAGCACGACAGTGTCACCACCTCCACAGGGAAAGCAGAGTACATCATGCTGGCCGAGGCGGTCAAAGAGGCGGTGTGGCTCCGTAGGTTGCTGGGGGAGCTGGGCGTGTCGCAACAGGACCTACGGTGGTGCAAGAGGACAACACCGGCTCCATTTTGCTAACCAACAACCCGATGCATTACAGGAGGAAAAAGAAAACTAATGTGCGTTATCACTGCGCACGGGACATGGTTGAAAAGGGGCAGGTGGCGCTGCAGCATTGCAGCACGCAAAACATGCTTGCGGATTTCTTGACCAAAGTGCTACCCGTGGACTGGCACGCATTGAGCTTGGCCGGGCTTGGGATGACCAGCTATGATGGGCTGGAGGGTGCAGTGGGAGATGGGTAAGAGTAAGCAAGAGCAGCGGGCATGGCAGGTGCAAGGGGGAGAATGTTGAAGATTTGCCCCTCTGCATGCCCAAGTGTGGTGCCGGGAGGCGCCGAGGAGCACCCAGAGAGAGGAAATTCCTCGTTGTTGGATATGGCAACCCAAGGATTGCTCGGATCCTAAAATAGAGGATTGGCCCTGAAAGTGGATGAGTCGTTGAATCGGATGGAAGTTCTTTCACTGGAATCGGACAAGGAACGAGGAAGGTATGGGATTTCAAAGTTGGGGTGTGCGCGGCGGCTTCGGAAGCAGGTTGCGTTTTGACTGCCGGTGAATAATTGACCAGGAGTAACAAAACTCCATCTGGGAGTTTGCTCCGGAAGGACTGCCGAGGCGTCCGGTGGATGATTTGCTGGATTGTAGAAGTGCAATTTTGTTATTGAGGGACTTGGCCAAAATCCTTGCTCGGAGTCCGAAACTCAGTAGTACAATTTGTTACTCGGGGACACGATTAAAATTCCGACTGCAGGTCCGCGAACAGGTTTCAAACCACATCAATCCCCATCACCAAACATGATGATTAACTCATCAAAACAGACCCCAAAGGCACGAGGGGCACCTCCACTACACGTAGGGACATCTGCGTCTCTGGAATGGCATTTTGATGGGTCCTTGATGTGTGAGGGCGCCTCGGCGGGCGCCGTGGTGTGCGCCGCCGACTGAGCGGCTGGTTTGGAGTGCCGCGCTTTGACTGACATAGCGGGAGCTACGGTGATCCGAATCACGCATGGTTTGGTGCGCTGGAGATGTCATGACTACCCCTACATATGTTGACATCATGTCCATGTAAAAAAACTAATGCAAAACCACGTTATTCCCCTTGCAAAAGTGACTATCTCACAACTGTCTCTCACTCCCAGAAACATAGGATGAGGCGACTAGAAAGCTCACGCTTAGACTCAAAACCCCACGCCAAAACAGAGAAAGCTGTGAACACCACTTGCAGACCCGTCGTGGCATGTTGGAGCTGCCTCCACCCAAGGGCCACTTTCTTGACAACTACAACGACAGATCCTGTGATGTGTGGAGTCAATGATCCAGGTTCCATTCGACTCACGGCGAGTCATCAATACTGAGCAACATGCCACAGAACACTGTGTCTTTGGTGGACGCCTAGCAGAGGACTCAAGACAACGACAAACAGCACGGATTTGTGGCTTATCAAGCCTGCCAACACTGTCAGGTCCATCTTCATTGCAAGCCAACTGAGCTCCACGACAAGCATCATCATGGGAAACAGAAGCAGTAAGATTTCTCAAGAGCATTTTGTTGTGACAACATCCTCGCACCTCCATGAGTACAAATCGCCAGTAGGTGACGAATCTCTGCAATCATGCGATCCCGAGGGTCCATATCACTGCTGCCGCCTGCTGAAATGGATGCGTCTATCATAGTTGTGGTCATGGCGCGCCCCGGCTATGTGTCACTAGAGGAAATCCATTGCATGTGCGCCGCGTGAAGGCCTCCAGTCAAGGGGCTGCTCTCACTATGTGTAGCAGTGAGCGCCTCGATAGTTTTGGGTCTGGACAGGATTGTCAATGTGCCCGATAGCAAATGTCTACAAAAGGGATCCCGACATGGGAGGCCACCAACCGCTCTTGGTATTTCAACCAAGATATCATATCACCCTCAAACAAGGGATCCACACTTTAGGTTTGCTCGGTTTGCAATCTCACGAAGTCCACATGAAGGTCTTTAGTATCTGCCCTTGGTTGGACACTCTGTGAGGAGTCTGAAAGGAAAGAACTGCAGGGTACAGATTTTTGTACTTGCAGGGCTTTGCTAATTCTTTTGCTTGCCGTGGCTCCACAAGAGCCAACCTCAGCCTTCAGTCCTACTTGTCGCATCCTAAGACCGCCAAGTGTTATCCTGAAGGAAGGCTCTAGTAAGATTCCTAGAAGCTTCCTGTCCCATTCTGGGCCACAAAGAAAAATGCGGCCGTCGCGAGGTTTGAGCCCGCAACCCATGAGCTCTGGCGCCTGTCCCAACTAGGCCACAATATTGTGTTTCCTATGATGATTTCCAGTGCACGTACCCATCATGAGCAGTGCATTCCTGGTCTATCTCAGAATTGACCAAGGGGACGTACTCCATAGAGCAGTGCATGCCTTTTCTTTCCGTGCAACGAGCCAGCTAGCCAGTGATCAAGGTGTATACCATTCAACAAATCTCTCCCTTGCACCTTTTTCCATCTGTCGCTCACTGGGCTCCATCGATGCCTTGGGGCTCACCCTTCCTTTGCCGCACTCCGCATTCCGAATCCACGAATGCCTGCATAGCGCAAGTCACTCTCCAACGGCTTGGTCATGCAGTCAGCAAGCATGCTCTTGGTTCCCTAGTGCTGCAAATCCACCATGTTCTTCATGACCAGGTCACATGAGTATTGGTTATGTATGTCGACGTGCTTCGTTTACCAAGAGATGATCTCATCTTCAGCCATCGAGATGGCGCTCATGTTGTCCACGTGCACAACGGTGGCATCCTTTTGTAGCACTGTCATTTCTCCAAGCAGGTTGCAAAACTACTGAGTCTCCTTGCACAACTGAGATAGAGCAACAAACTCTATCTCAGCCGTGGGCACGGAAACAAAATCTTTCTTCGTACTTGCCCATGAGATGGCAGCGCCATTCAAGATGCACATGTATCCAGAGGTGGATTTCTGGTCGTCAAGATGTCCTCCCCAGTTGGCGTCAGTGTCGCACTTCAGGCGGAGGGGGTCTCTACCTTCTTGGCCTCCAAGGGCGTGGCTCATGTGACGTGTCTTTTGCAGGTAGCTCAAGATGTGCTTGACGGCTTCCCAAAGCTCTCGCCTTGGGTTGGCCACAAACCTGCTAACTTGTCCCACAGCATAGCAGATGTCGGGACAAGTACCTACCATGGCGTACATGATGCTACCCACGGCGGACTGGTAGGGGATGTCTTGCATCTCCCTTTGTTTTTCTTCATTGCTTTGCAAAATTGAGGCCTTCAGTTTTACACCGGTCGTCATTGGGATGCTGACATGTTTGCAGTCTTCCATGTGATTGCGCTTTAGTACGTCACCAATGTGTTTATTTTGGTTGAGTTTGATGGTACCTGCTGCTCGATTGCGATGAATGGCGATCCCGAGGTAGTACGCCAGAGGACCCATGTCCTTCATTTTGAACCTTTTGCTGAGGTCAGACTTTAGCTCATCCAGCAGCTCAACCAAAGAAGAGCAAATGATTAGATCATCCACATACAGTGCAACAAGCATCAGCCCACTCCCATCATCGCGCATGTACATGCTTGGGTCATTTTGGCAATGCGCAAAGGAGAGACTGTTCATGAAACCGTCCATCTCTTTGTACCATATCCTTGGGGCCTGTTTCAGCCCGTAGAGCGCTTTCACCAACTTGCACACCTTGCCCATGGGATTTGTGACTCCTTCGGGCACCTCCATCAGCACTTCCTTGTTGCGCTTCCTATGGAGGAATGCTGTTGTGACGTCCATCTCGTGTATCCCCAGGTTCTTTGCGGTTGTGATGACAAGGAGAGAGAGCGGATGCACACAGGTCACGACGGGCGCAAACGTCTTGTCGTCCTTGGAGCCCGGGCGTTGAGAAAACCCATTTGCCACTGCCCTCGCCTTGAACTCTTTGATTTTGCCATCTTGTTTCTTCTTCACTCAGAGGACCCACTTGGATCCCACCACGTGGGCCTTGTCAGATCTATCCACCACCACCCACATGCCGTTCTCGGCAATGGATGCGAGTTCACTGTTTATTGCCTCCTTCCACTTGGCCGCATCCGGGTCATTCATCGCTTTCGTCATTGTGGATGGCTCTCCCTGAGCCATGCATGACCCGCTAAGGCCAGTCAAATCATCCTTACACCGCAAAGGTGTTTTCTTTGGTTGCAAACTGCGCCGGGGTGCAGGTGCGGCTTCGTGCTTTGCTGTTGGTACTTCCGCAGGTGGTGGTGTGTCGTCGTCTCATGTTTGCCAGACCCCAAATCAGACCCGGAAGCCTCAGACACCTCGAAATCTGCGTCCATGTCAGATGCTGTGTCATCCTGCACAACTGCTCTCCTCTTCCCATCACCTGCTGGCAAAGCAGGCCAATTGTTGGGTGCTTGGTCTCCGGACTCAAGCAACACTATCCACTCCTACGCCTTGGGAGCAAAGATCGGGTCCAGCAGCTCTCCATTTCCAAGGGTGCGTTTGTTAAACTTAACGTTATGGTTCCTCACAAGCTTGCCTGCTGCCGGGTCTCAAAGCTGATAGGCTTTGTGTGACGTGTCGTACCCAACCATGACGAACGTTTTGGAACGCGCGTCCAGCTTGCCTCCACCTTCCCCTGACTAGATCTTCACCCATGCAGTTGAAGCAAACACCTTCAGATGAGAGGCGTTGGGTTTCTTTCCCGACCATGCTTCTTGTGGGGTCTTCAGCTGCTTGTCATTCTCCTTTCCACACATTTGCAAGGCGGCTGCTGGTGTGAGGTTCAAGAGGTAGTAGGCCGTTGTTGGAGCTTCAGCCCAAAAGCGAGGTGGGAGCTTGGCGTCAGAGAGCATGCTTTGCACCATGCCGAGTAGGGTTTGGTTCATCCTCTCGGCCACGCCATTGCTTTGGGGGGTGTAAGGGGTGGTTTTCTCATGGCAAATGCCATGATGCTTGAGCCAAGGCTTAATGCCTCGTACTCACCCGCGTTGTCACTACCAAGCATCTTCACCTTCTTGGACGTTTGCCGTTCTACAATGGGGACAAACTCCAGGAACTTCTCCTTGACCTCTCCCTTTGTTTTGAGGAAGTAGATCCACAACTTGTGGCTGTGGTTGTCGATGAAGGTCAGGAAATAATTGCTTCCTCCGTTAGACATCTTTCAAAAAAGTCCACAATGTCACTTGGATCATGTCCAAGACCTTCTCCACTCGTTGACCTCCTCTCCCAAACGGCTTCTTCTTTGCCTTTCCTTTGGAGGCATGGTTCACACAACGAACACGCTTCTCCATGCTTTATGGTGCACCCTTCCATTGTGCGGACTACCTCTTGCTCCTACATCTTCTGCAGCGTGCTATTAGCCATGTGGCTAGATCACCGGTGCCATAACTCAGCGTTATTATCCTTGGTTGATGTGGCGGCCGCAGTGGTTACCGACAGTGAATCCTTTGGCTTCAGTGCCATGTTCTTAGTGGCACATTCCAGTCCATCACCCAACTCCTTGGTGACTTTGGTTTGAAGCACGTAGAGGCCGTTGACTCTTGGAACTTGAAGCATGAGGTCGTCTCTTGTGTACAAGATTTTGATGTCCTCATTTTTTAGGGCCATGGCTTCCTTGTGTTGAATGGTGTGCACCTTGTCCACTGGCTAGCTTGCTGGCTGCACGGAAAGACAAGACATGCACTACTCTATAGCGTACGTCCCCTTGGTCTGTTCTGAGATAGGCTAGGAATGCCCTGCCCATAATGGGTATGTCCCCTGGAGATCATCATAGGAAACTCAATATTGTGGCCTAGTTGGGACAGGCATCGGGGCTCAGCCCCCGCGACGGCCGCATTTTCTTTGTGGCCCAAAATGGGACAGGAAGCTTCTAGGAGGCTTATTAGAGCCTGGCTTGACGATGAAACTTGGCGGTCTTAGGACGCGCCAACTATGACTGTAGGCTGAGGTTGGCTCCTGTGGAGCCACCATGAGCAGAGGCATTAGCAATGCTCTGCAAGTATAAAATCATGTGCCCTGCATGCATCCATTTGAAGTTCTTGCCTTTGAGACTCCTCACAGAGTGTCCAACCAAGGGTAGACACTAACGACCTTCATGCGTACTTAGTGAGGTTGCAAACCAAACGAACCTAAACTGTGGATCCCTCGTTCGAGGGTGATATGGTATCTTGGTCGAAACACCAAGAGCGGTTGGCGGCCTCCCACGTCGGGACCCATTTTTTAGACCGTTGCTATTCAGCGCATTGACAAAGGCTTATGGGCCTACAGTTGTGGTTCTAAGGCATGCTTCCAAGACCGACTCGCGGGTGGTCTTGCAGGGCGCACAGGTACAACAGGTACACGAATATCGGATGGCTAAAATCTGTTCCATGGGCTCCATCAGCTTCTTCAGGTAGGGTGCACGTACATGGAGGATTAGGGGATGAGGAATAGCTCAGTCCATGTTGGACAAGACCCTCAAGCCCCAAGGGGATAAAGCTCTACCCCTTGAGAAGGTGGTACGACCCTGGGTCCGTTTTCTCTCAACGGCACCATCACCTTAGGTGATCGTCGGCAGGAGGGGTATGCATTGGAACCAACTGCACCTTTGACGACAGTCACAGCCAGCAGCCTCATTAGTCTCATCCGCCTCAACAAAGCACAGTAGCAGCAAAGTATGGAAGTCGAGCAACCGCCAAAAATGGTGGATCCGACTCAAGCATGTGAGAATTCACGGGAATAGGTTTTTCCTCGTGGAAATGGCAGTTTGAGATTGTCATGAACGTGCGTGGCTACCTCGACATCCTAAAAAAGACCGAGACAGCACCTGCCGATGCAAAAGTCACCACGCATGCGGCTGACCTTGCAGCATGGACGATGAAGAACAAGATGGCTCTCGCCAAACTTGTGACGTCCATCAACGAGACTCAACACTCCCGCATCACAGGATGCACATTGACTGCGGAGGCCTACACAAAACTATCACGCGTGCATCAATCAAACGCCCTAGCAAACCAAATCTTCATCTTCCAAAGGTTGATGTCGACGAGGGTGAGGGAAGGAGAATGGAACGCATTTTTGTAGTCATTCGACAACGTATTACAAGAGGTCCAGCAAATGGAATTGAATCTTGACTCCAACATGCATGCCTTGATCCTTCTGATGGCGCTGTTGGAAACCAGGGGGTCCTTGATCACCGTGTTTTGCGGTTGGAAGGAGCCATATCTGACACATGAGGCTGTCGCCGAAAACTTCCGCAACGAGTCCATGCAATGCAGTGGCAGTGAGGCAAGCATTTCAGCCTATGCCTCTCGCTTTGGTGGACAAGGTCCAAGCTCTCGCTCCAGTTAAGGCAAGAGTTGAAGCGGTGGCGGTGGAGGGAAACGCAATGGTGGCGGGAAGAGTTCCAAGAATCCCAGCAACTATCACAATTGTGGCAAGGCTGGTCACTGAGCTAGGAATTGCCGTATTCCTGGGAAAGAAGGCGGGAACAAAGGTGGGAAAGAGAAGAAGGAGCTCACCAACATGATGGCTGAAGGATTGTCCATGAAGGGGGCAACCCTCCTTAGGCTCGGGGCACTTGCCCTTGACTTGGGCGCAAATCACCACTCATTAAAAGAGGGGTGGATCTGTGTCCATGGCCGAATCTGATATGTGCATCAAGTATGCGAATGGCGGCGTCGTCCAAGCCATGGGCAAAGGGGACAAGGTGAACACGTTCAACGTGAACGGTATGGAGAAGGCGGTCAACCTTCAAAAAGTGGTGTTCATACCCTCCTTTGCAGCAAACCTACTTTCGGTCTCACAAATTGCCGACAACAACAAGACAGTGCTGTTCACCAACAAGGAAGCCGTGGCCCTAAAAAATGAGGACATCAAAATTTTGTACACCAAAGACGACCTCATACTTCAATTTCCAAGAGTCGATGGCCTCTACGTACTTCAAATCAAAGTCACCAAGATGCTGGATGAGGGACTGGCATGTGCCACCAAGATAGTGGTACCGAAGCCAAAGGATGCACCATCGGCGACCATTGCGGCCGCCACATCAACCAAGGAACCGACGCTGAGCTGTGGCACCAGCAATTTGGCCACATGGCTAATAGCACGTTGTAGAAGATGCAAGAGCAAGAGGTAGTCCGCGGAATGGAAGGGTGCACCATGAAGCATGGAGAAGCGTGTTCGTTGTGTGAACCATGCCTCCAAGCAAAGGCAAAGAAGAGTCGTTTGGGAGAAGAGATCAACGAGCGGAGAATGTCTTGGAGCTGATCCATAGTGACGTGTGCGGACCCTTTCGCATGATGTCTATTGGAGGAAGCAAGTACTTCCTACCCTTCATTGATGACCACAGCCACAAGTTGTGGGTCTACTTCCTCAAAACAACGGGATAGGTCAAGGAGAAGCTTCTGGAGTTTGTCGCCATGGTAGAGCGACAAACGTCCAAGAAGGTGAAGACGCTCCGAAGTGAAAACGAGGTTAGTAGGAGGCATGCAAGCCTTGGCTCAAGCATCATGGGATCTGCCACGAGCCAACCACCCTTTACAACCCCCAAAGCAATGGTATGGCCGAGAGGATGAACCAGACCCTACTCAGCATGGTGCAAAGCATGGTCTTTGACGCCAAGCTCGCACCTCGCTTTTGGGCTGAAGCTACAACAACGGCCTGCTACCTCTTGAACCTCACACCAGCAACCGCCTTGCGGGAGCATGGACAGGAGGAGGACAAGCAGCTGAAGACCCCACAAGAAGCATGGTCGAGAAAGAAACCCAACGCCTCTCATCTTAAGATGTTTGAGTCAACTGCATGGGTGAAGATCCATTCGGGAGAAGGTGGAGGCCAGCTCGACGCACGTTCCAAAAAGTGCATCATGGTTGGGTACGACACGTCACACAAAGCCTATCGGCTTTGGGACCAGGTAGCAAGCAAGCTCATGAGGAGCCGCGACGTTGAGTTTGACCGGATCCTCACTTGAAAAGGGAGAGCTGCTGGACCCGATCTTTGCTCCCAAGGCGGGAGAGTGGATAGTGTTGCTTGAGTCCGGAGTCCAAGCACCCAACAACTGGCTAGCTTTGCCAGCAGGTGGTGGGAATGGGAGAGTAGACGCGGAAGATGATGCAGCATCTGACATGGACGCGGATACTGATGCGTCCAATGCATCTGACTTAGAGTCTGACGACTCTTCTGACGACGACGATGACGACAACTCACCACCACCTGTGGAAGCACCAGCACCAAGGTAAGAAGCTACACTAGCACCTTGGCACAGATTGCAACCAAAGAAAGCACCTTTGCGGTATGAGGAAGATTGGACTGGCCTTGCCTGGTCGTGCATGGCTAAGGGAGAGCTATCCACAGCGGTGGAGGTGATGAATGGCCCGGATGTGACCAAGTGGAAGGAGGCAGTGGACAGCGAGCTCGTGTCCATTGCCGAGAATGGCACGTGGGTGCTGGTGGATGGACTCAACAAGGCTCACATGGTGGCATCCAAGTGGGTCCTCTGAGTAAGGAAGAAGCAAGACGGAAAAATGGAAATGTTCAAGGCAAGGGTAGTAGCAAAGGGGTTCTCTCAATGCCCGGGCTCTGAGTAGGACAAGATTGTTGAAGATTTGCCCCTCTGCATGTCCAAGTGCGGCGCCGGGAGGCACCGACGAGCCGCCAGAGAGAGGAAAATCCTCGTCGACGGATCTGGCGACTCGAGGATTGCTGGTATCCTAAAATGGAGGATGTTTCCAAAAAGGTGACGAGTTGTTGAAACCGGTGGAAGTTGTTTCACCGGAATCGGACTAGTAACGAGGGAGATATAGACTTCCAAAGTTGGGGTGTGCGCGGCAGTTCTGGGAGCCAGCCGCGGTTTGACTTCCGGTGAATAATTGACCGGAGCGAGTAACAAAATGCCATCTGGGGATTTTGCTCCGGAAGGACTGCCGAGGCGTCCGGTGGATGATCCGCCGGATTTCAGGAGTGCAGTGTGTTACTAAGGGACTTAGCCAAGATCCTGGCTCGGAGTCCAAAACTCAGTATTACAGTCTGTTAGTCGGGGACTTCGTCAAAATTCCGACTCGAAGTCCGCGAACAGGTTTTGACCCACATCAATCCCCATCACCAAACTAGATGATTAACTCATCGAAACAGACCTTAAAGGCACGAGGGGCGCCACCACTACGCATAGGGACATCTGCGCCTCCGGAATGGCGTTTTGATGGGTCCTTGATGTGTGAAGGCGCCTCGGCGGGCGACGTGGTGCGCGCCGCCGAGTGAGCGGCTGGTTTGGGGTGCTACACTTCGACTGACGTAGCAGGAGCTACGGTCATCGGAATCGTGCACGGTTTGGTGCGTTGGAGAGCTCATGACCAGCCCTACAAATGTTTTGATCATGTCTATGTTCAAAAAGTAATGCAAACTCGCGTTATCCCGTTCAAATAAGTGACTGTCTTGCACTTGTCTTCAACTCCCAGAAACATAGTGTGAGGCGACCAGAAAGCTCACGCTTAGACTCAGAACCCGCTCAAAACACAGCCGTGAGCACAGTAGACCTGTCGGGCCACGTTGGAACTGCCTCCACCCGGGGGCTGTTTTTTGACAAAGGGTTATGGGCCCACAGCCCTGACCAGTCTGCACATCGCTCACGGCGGTCGTCAGGGACGACATCGCCGTCAAGCTTTGAGGTCCCACAGTTGAAGACTGCGCAAATGGCGCAGAAGGAGACGCAGCCCATCCAGAAGTATGCAGGTGGTCCTGGCTACGGGCTATGGAGGTGGTACTTCGAGCTGCACCTCGTGCATAAGGGGCTGCTGGAGGTCATGAAGGGAACGGAAGTCCTCGACGAAGCGACGGTGACGGAAGCGCAGAAGGAGGCCTTCGCAAAGAAGAACACGGAGGCGCTCATGCTGCTGGTGTACGGGACGGCCGAGTCGCAGTGGGGCTACTTCCAGGGTTGCAAGCTGGCAGCCGAAGCTTGGCAAAAACTCTGTGCCATCCATCAATCCAAGTCATTGGCGAACAAAATCTTCGCAATGAAGCGACTCCTGACTATGAGAATCGAGGAGGGAGATGATGTCATCACCGTAATGCAGTAGATTGAGTCGCTTGCCTCACAATGCAACGACGTGCAATAGAAGATCGACACGCCGTTGCAGGCGATGGCCCTCCTCATGGCCTTTCCTCACAGTTGGAGCCCTCTTATTACAGTCTTGGGAGGATGGGCAGAGGACAAGCTCACCTATGACGCGGTCGCAAAGTACATTAGCAAGGAGGCGCAGCGACGGAGCTGCGGGGAGTCCTTGTCGTCCTCATTGGCCCTCGTCACCAAAATGCGTGGTGGCGGAAGCGGGGCCAAGGGAGGTGGCGGACATGGCGGCGGCAAGAAGGGCGCCAAGAAGGGTGCGTGCCGAAATTGCGGCAAGGAGGGCCATTGGGCCTGTGAGTGCAGCGAGGAGGCAAAGGCCGGCGGCAAGGACGCCAAAGGCAAGAAGGCGCTTCTTAACGGCACTCAAAACCACTACCTCAAGAAGGCCAACCGGCGATGCCTTGTCTCTGGAGCGGAGGAGCATACCCAGGTCGAGAAGGTCGGGTTCATCAACTACACCAAGCCGAGCAAATCCATGGTGGTCGTGAACGACAAGGTCGAGCCGGCGGCTGGCCAAGGAGACGTGGACGTGGAGGTGGTGGTTGGTGGTAAGCGGGTGCAGCGCGTCATCAAAGACGTGCAACACGTACCCGGCTTGGCTGACATTCTAAGTGTTAGCCGCCTGACTGACAAGGGGTACGAGGTGCTCTTCAGGAGAAGAGGGACAGTCGTGCAGAAGAACAGTGGCGGCGAGCCTGTGCTAGAGGCAAAGCGCGAGGGAGGCCTCTACATCGTGGAGACCAAGGTGATCCCCGCGGCGACAGATTTAGCAGACTTGCAGGAACGCACCGTGAACCTGGCCAAAGGAGGGGGAGCTGATGTGCAGCTCTAGCACCGACGACTGGGGCATTCCTCACTCACAGTCGTGAAGGAGATGGCGAAGCGCGAGCTGGTACGCGGCCTCGTCATCAACAGCGCGGAAGAGGCGACAGATGCAGCGAAGCACGAAAAGTGCGAGCCTTGCATTTTGGGCAAGGCGCGGCGCAAACCGTTCAACGAGAACATGATTCGCGCCTCGGACCTGCTGAAGGTTGTGCACAGCGATGTGTGCGGACCATTCAAGACAACGTCAAAGAGCGGCGCGCGTTACTTTGTCACCTTTATTGATGACTACAGCAGAAAACTCTTCATGTACTTCATGAAGAGGAAAGGCGAGGTCCTGGACCGGCTGAAGGAATATGTTGCCGCGGTGGAGAGGCAGACTGACCGGAAGGTCAAAGCGCTACACAGCGACAATGGCGGAGAGTACGTGGGCTGTAGGGGTGGATGAAGCAGCAGGGCATAAAATGGCAACAAACTACGCTATATTCGCCTCAGTCAAATGGCCTGGAGGAGCGGGCAAACCAGACGCTGCTGAACATGGTACGGACCATGTTGGTGGATGCCGAATTGCCGCGAAGCTTCTGGGTGGAGGTTGTGCGTACGGTGAGCTACACCATCAACCTCACTCCTACAGCGGTGCCGAAGGGGAGGAGCGGCTGGAAGACGACGCAGGAGGTTTGGAGCGAGCGCAAGCCAAGTGTGGCACACCTGAAAGTGTTCGGGTGCAAAGCGCACGCGGTGGTGCAGGCTGCACAGAGGCGTGACAGCAAGCTGGAGCCGCGGGCAAATTCGTATCTCTTCCTTGGCTATGAGAGCACGCATAAGGCATACCGGCTCTACAACATGCGCAAGGAGGAGGTAATCCGCAGCCGAGACGTCGAGTCCGACGAGCAGCAGAGCTACATCAGCAGCAACGACGTGGGCGTGGTGGACTCTCTAAAGACGGGGGAGTGGTTCCAGCTCCTTGATTACGAGAAGGAGCCGGCGGACGCCGAAGGTGAGGATGCGCCATCAGAGCGCGAAGGTGCACTAGCGGTGGCAGCCAACGCGGAGGACTCTAATGACCATCAAGTTGATGAGGAGATCCACCGGAAGGATCCGGCTGATGAGGCACCTAGGGTGCCAAGGCGCGCACTCCCGACAGAGTGTGCATCGGGCGTCGGTGGAAAATCCACCAGACGTGCCTGTCGTTCGGGCGATGTTTTGCCAGAACGAGAGAGATCCTCGGGGAGCAGTCCGGTTGATGATTCACCGGAGCATGCTGAGTTGGAGGGATCGCAGCAAAGCGACGATGCGCCACCAAAACTACCGCGCCGCAGCGGGAGGCAGCAAAATGCGGGGAAGCGCTTCGACGCAAGCACCGGTCGATGGATTGGCATGACACGGTGCATGCTGGCTGCATCAACGGAGGCGAATACCATGCAAGAGGCGCTTGCACGGCCCGAAGGGGATCAATGGGATGCAGCCATCAAATCGGAGCTGGCGTCCATCACGGAAAATGATACGTGGGAGCTGGTTGACAGGCTGAAAGATGCCAAGGTCATCGGCTCAAAGTGGGTCTTTAAGACCAAGTTCACAAAGGAGGGTGTGGTTGACAAATACAATGCACGGCTGGTGGCGAAGGGTTACGCACTGCGTAAGGGGGAGCACTACGATGAGACATTTTCTCCTGTCGCCAAGTTCACAAGCATCTGGTTGATCCTTACGGTGGCGGCCGCGAAGGACATGGAGCTCCACCAAATGGAAGTAAAGACGGCCTTCCTCAACGGCATCATGCACAAAGAGATCTACATGGAGGTGCCAGAGGGGGTGGAGGCTCCGGAAGGCAAGGTGAGTAAGCTGCGGAAGTCCTTGTACGTGCTAAAACAATCGCCCAGATGCTGGTACCAACAGATGGACACCTTTATGGCACAACTCGGCTTCAAGCGCTGTGAGTCGGATCACAGCGTGTACGTGCTGCGCGACAAACAGCTCCATCAGATCGTTGCACTCTATGTGGACGACCTGATTGTGTGCTCGACGGATTTGCCGAGCCTACAGCAGCTGAAAGAGCAGCTGAGCAGCAGATTCTAGATGTCGGACATGGGGGAGCTGGAGTACTACCTCGCGGTGAGCATTACGCGGAACCGGAGGGCGCGCACGCTTGAGCTGGGACAGGCCAAATACGTGGCCAAGGTGTTGAAGCGGTACGGCATGGAGGACTGCAAACCAGTGTGCAGTCCAGTCTCCACGACCTGTGAACTGAGTGTGGCAATGGCGCCGCAGACAATAGAAGAGCGGGAGGATATGGCTGGGGTGCCCTACCAATCGGCGGTGGGCAGCCTCATGTACGCCATGGTGGCGAATCGACCAGACCTGGCCTACGGGGTGGGCCAAGTGAGCAGGTACGTGGCCGATCCAGGGCCACTACACTGGCAGGCGGTCAAGCGCATCCTCCGCTACCTATAGGCGATGCGGCATGCGCGCTTGAGGTTCAACGGCAAGGGGCGGCGGACCCCTTGCGTCTGGTCTGCTACACGGACGCAGACTACGCTGGCGATGTGGACAAGCGGAAGTCCACATCCGGCTATGTATTCTCCCTCACTGGTACAGTGGTCTTGTGGTGCAGCAGAAAGCAAGACTGCATCACCACCTCCACAGTGGAAGCAGAGTACATCCCGCTTGCCGAGGCGGTCAAAGAGGCGGTGTGGCTCCACAGGTTGGTGGGGGAGCTGGGCGTGCCGCAGCAGGAGCATACGGTGGTGCAAGAGGACAACACCGGCTCAATCTTGCTAACCAACAATCCGACACAGCACAGGAGGACGAAGCACATCGACGTGCGTTACCACTACGTACGAGAAATGGTTGAAAAAGGGCAGGTGGTGCTGCAGCATTGCAGCACGCACAACATGCTTGCGGATTGCTTGACCAAAGCGCAACCCGTCGACCGGCACGCATTGAGCGTGGCTGGGCTTGAGATGACCAGCTATGATGCGCTGGAGGGCACAGCGGAAGATGAGTGAGAGCAAGCAGGAACAGCGGGCATGGCATGTGCAAGGGGGATAATGTTGAAGATTTGCCCCTCTGCATGCCCAAGTGGGGCGCCGGGAGGCGCCGACGAGCCGCCAGAGAGGAAAATCCTCGTCGACGGATCTGGCGACTCGAGGATTGCTGGTATCCTAAAATGGAGGATTGCCCCATAAAGTTGACAAGTTGCTGAATCCGGTGGAGGTTGTTTCACTGGAATCGGACTAGTAACGAGAGAGACATGGGCTTCCAAAGTTGGGGTGTGCGCTGCGGTTCTGGGAGCCGGCCGTGGTTCGACTTCCGGTGAATGATTGACCGGAGCGAGTAACAAAATGCCATCTGGGGATTTTGCTCCGGAAGGACTGCCGAGGCGTCCGGTGGATGATCCGCCGGATTTCAGGAGTGCAGTTTGTTACTGAGGGACTTGGCCAAAATCCTGGCTCGGAGTCCGAAACTCAGTACTGCGGTTTGTTACTCGGGGACTTCGTCAAAATTCCGACTGGAAGTCTGCGAACAGGTTTCNCGGTTCTGGGAGCCGGCCGTGGTTCGACTTCCGGTGAATGATTGACCGGAGCGAGTAACAAAATGCCATCTGGGGATTTTGCTCCGGAAGGACTGCCGAGGCGTCCGGTGGATGATCCGCCGGATTTCAGGAGTGCAGTTTGTTACTGAGGGACTTGGCCAAAATCCTGGCTCGGAGTCCGAAACTCAGTACTGCGGTTTGTTACTCGGGGACTTCGTCAAAATTCCGACTGGAAGTCTGCGAACAGGTTTCGACCCACATCAATCCCCATCACCAAACTCGATGATTAACTCATTGAAACAGATCCCAAAGGCGCGAGGGGTGCCGCCACTACGCATAGGGACATCGGCGCCTCCGGAATGGCATTTTGATGGGTCATTGATGTGTGAAGGCGCCTCGGCGGGCGACGTGGTGCGCGCTGCCGAGTGAGCGGTTGGTTTGGGGTGCTGCGCTTTGACTGACGTAGTGGGAGCTACGGTTATCCGAATCGCACACGGTTTGGTGCGTTGGAGAGCGCATGACTAGCCCTACAAATGTTTAGATCTTGTCCATGCTAAAAAACTAATGCAAACTCGCGTTATCCCCTTAAAAAAAGTGACTTTCTCGCACTTGTCTTCAACTCCCAGAAACATAGCGTGAGGCAACCAGAAAGCTCACGCTTAGACTCAGAACCTGCCCAAAACACAGCCGTGAGCACAGTAGACCTGTCAGGCCATGTTGGAACTGCCTCCACCTGGGGGCTGTTTTTTGACAGAGATGTCCGCGCCTGTTGTGACCTTTGCCTTCATCCGCTCTCTCCTTGCCATCACAGCCGCAAAGAACCTGGAGATACAGCAGGTGGATGTCACGACAGCTTTTCTGCATGGGAAGCTCGACAAGCAAGTGCTAATGGAGGTGCCCGAAGGAGTCCAAGCTCCCCAGGGCAAGGTGTGCAAGTTGGTGAAAGTGCTCTACGGGCTGAAATAGGTCCTAAGGATATGGTACAAAGAGATGGACGGTTTCAAGAATGGTATCTCCTTTGCGCATTGCCAAAATGATCCGAGCATGTATGTGCGCAATGATGGGAGTGGGCTGATGCTTGTTGCACTCTATGTCAATGATCTGATCATCTGCTCTTCTTCGGTCAAGCTGCTAGATGAGCTGAAGTCTGACCTTACCAATATGTTCAAAATGAAGGACATGGGTCCTCTCGAGTACTATGTCGGGATCTCCATCCACTGCAACCGAAAAGCAACCACCATCAAACTCAACCAAACCAAGTACATCGGTCAAGTACTAAAGCGCTATCACATGGAAGACTGCAAATCCGTCAGCACTCCAATGAAGACCGATGTTACAGTGAAGGCCTCAATGCTGTTGTTATTTGAATGCCCCTTGGCCACTAGTCTCCAGAATTGGCGAGTAGTGGACGGACCAGGCATGCACTGCTCATGTGGAGCAAGTCCCCTGGGTCCGGTCCAACAGACCAGGCATGCACTGTCCTTGTTCAAGGATAAGTCCCCTGGGTTTTTCTGATGATGGCTATTCAGATTGTCAATCTGACCGTACCGATGGAAAGAGCAGGTGTTAAACTGTCAGCTGTCCAAGTTTCGGGCTGATCCAACGGTCGGATTGGAAGATGCAAGATGTGCCTTGGATCAGGGGATGTCTTCCCTGATTGAGGGGATGACCTCCTTAATTTAAGGAGTGACATCGGCCAAGGCGCGCGCGCCTCAGGTTAGCCAAGGCGCGTGCGCTTCGACTGCCAAAGGCACTCCTTAGCTATTCATGCCTTGTACTTGCCATTGTCTCAACTACTCCTTCACTTGATGTCTCTTGTTTGAGCTGTGCGCTTGAGACTGAGCTTGATATGAACTGCTAAGGTGGTTGTAGTCTTGCTCGTGTGAGAGTGCCGACTTAATTTGTTGGGCTCTCACACCAAGGAAGAAGAAGGCTTAGAGGGCGGGAGCCCCTAAGACCTTGAGCGAAAGCACCTGTGTAGCTAGGTCTCACCAGAGGCATAGTTAATTCCTTGGGGGTGATCGTGATCCTTGGGTGAAATTCCCT